>JBCEZY010000002.1:8412899-8442261 GCA_039654445.1 Cataglyphis savignyi | reverse complement strand
CTACTCTCCATTGGTCGAAACTCAGTATGATAAGCAAAAGTCTTCACCAATACCTATGATTTAAAACTTAAAGGAACACCCTAAGAAAAATCGGAGAGCGTGAATAGAAAAAACTATTCGTTAAACTAGATTAACGAACCAATGGAGGGAAGGAGCAAAAGGGGTTAATAAGCATCGGAATATTCGTCGCAAAATTCATTAGAAATTTTTCCAAGTCGTGCGACACTTCGTGTGCATCGAGGCCATTCGTGATTCGTTTTATTATTACATTCAGTGCGGCTCTTTAAGTGTTCACTTGCATAGTGCTAACTGTAAAAG
This sequence comes from Cataglyphis savignyi, assembly GCA_039654445.1. Lineage (NCBI taxonomy): Eukaryota > Metazoa > Arthropoda > Insecta > Hymenoptera > Formicidae > Cataglyphis > Cataglyphis savignyi. The sequence goes on along the minus strand of JBCEZY010000002.1, from coordinate 8,441,943 downwards.
TGCGATCGGCGAATAGTGAACCACGAGCGCACACCTGAGGTACATCAAGATCAACCACCGGATCTCTGAGCCAGCAGCCTTGTATCCGAGCTCCGTCAAAACAAGTCTCATCGCACTCCATAAATAGTGAGTTTATTAATTCTTTTTTTTTCTCTTTTTCTTTCACCTGTTTCTTACGCTCTTCTCTCCTTTCTCCAGGGAAAACAGTTATAAAACAATTATTTCTTCTTTTATTTTAATAGTTTCTCTTCCTCTAAATATCCATTCAAAGACACATGTATTTTTTATATTAATACTTCCTGTTATCGCATATCACAAATCTCATCTACTTCCTTTTCCTTGTGGATCGGCGAGTGTGAATAACTTAAAGATTCGAACATAACGTTCCGAATCGGTGTTTACTCTCCGCTTCAGGTCCAATCTTCTTTTTTCCTTGTAGATCGGCGAGCGTGAACAACTTAAAGATTCGAACGTAACGTTTCGGATCAGTATTCACACTTAAGCTTTAGGTCTAAATCTACCTTTCCTCTCATGAACCAGCAGGTGCGAATAACTTAGATTCTTAGTGAAAGGATCAATCTTCACACTTAGCTTTGGATCCGAAATAATTATCTTCAATGCATCCTTATTAATAAATTTTATTCTTTGTCCTTTTAATTAAAATATATTATTTCTTTCATCCACTCCATTCTTCCCTTTTTAACCCATTATCTTGTCTTTTAAAAGAAAAATGGGTAAGAGAGAAAGAAAAATAATTGTCAACTGTTTCCTAAAACTAATAACCACTTCTTTACTAAAAACATCACGTGTCCTCCTTCAGTAGACACAACACGAAAAACCAAACCTACCCCCAGTTACGGCAATGGGGAAAGAACGCGCGTAATAGAAAAAACAAAACCATACGGAAACTCCTGGCTCGGGCGTCTGCTGATCCTAGTTTTATAATCGACTATAGTAGACTTAAGTTAGATAAGGACGCGTTCAAAACTAAGGCACGACAATTATTAATTAATCGACCGACACACATAACAGACAATCTTCTCCTCTCATATTCACTTGTCTCTTTTCCATCAGAATCCATACCCGATGACTTCCCGGAATTTGCGCAACCTTGTTCCCCTCCGCCTCCCTCTAATTATTCCTCTGTAGATTTTGAAGAACCTCAGTGTTCGAGGACCTCTCCCCCGTTCAAATATTCACCTCCCCTCAATTATCAATCAAATTCTGTCAAATCCTCCTTCCTATCAACTACAGCAACCCTCAACTTCTCCTCCCCCTCTCGAAAATCCTCCTCCTATCAACCACCGCAACCTTCAAGTCCCCCTCCCTCTTTAGAAAACCCTCGTTTTTATCAATCACTACAACCTTCAACTTTCCTGCCCCCTCTCGAAAAACCTCTTCTCTATCAATCACTGCAACCCTCAACTCCCCGCTCCCCCTCTCGAAAATCCTCCTCTTTATCAACCTCTGCAAGCCTCAACTCCCTCTCGCCTCTCGCTTTTCGAATCGTTGGACCTCCCAGAACAGTCCAACGTTTTCGGGAAATTTCGGAATTCTTAGAAGGGCTACCTGACTTTAAAGAGGAACCGCGGAATTTCAAACCGGAATCCTGCAATCCCGAAAAGTCCGAAGGACCAGAGCCCCTCTTCGAAGACTTAGATCGCCAAAGGTGGTATTGCTATTTAGTTAACCTATTTCCCCTTTTCCCTATTCCTCTCGAAGATAAAGACTCGCGTCGGCCCCGACATAGTCGACCTCTATCAATTCTACGAAATTCTCTATACTTCCCCTCCCGGTACTATCATCCGATACTATCACTTTCGTTGTTCCATATGTTCCGTTCCCTCTTGCCGTCCCTATCGAGATCTTCTGGATGAAGTTCCCTTCCCCCTCTACAGTTGAATTTGAAAATCTTTCCTAATCCCTCCCCTCATTACCCCATTTTACATCTTTTATTTTAATTACACTGCTACATTGTAAGACCCAACCGGAATATAAACTTTAGTTTGTCCTTTTCGATTCCGGTTGATGACCTCCGCACTAATGTAACACCCACGAACAAATTTCCACACATACATTCACACTCACACCTTTAAATGTAAATTCTTCATAATATATTCAAATGTATCTACAATAGTAATTAGCTGTTATTTCCTTTTTTTGAACAAATATCAAATATTTTTTAATAAAAATAATGTTAACCTCATAATTTATATAGACTATTAACCGTTCTCTTTCCCGTACCTTGATATCGCACAAGGTCCCGTCCTGGGTAATAGAGATTTAATTCCTTTACCAAAAAAGAGACCACCGAACGAACGGCCTACTGACATAGTAAAAGCGACCCTTCCGGTCGTTGACCTGTCTTAGGCCCCTGGTCAATTCGTTCGTCTCAATTATAAGGAGAATAAAATAAAAAATAAATTATTTTGTTCTCAACAAATCAAACTCTGAATTGTGCAAAAGAAGTCAAAAATACAGATCAACAAATACTGTGACGTGATTTAATTAACATGAGCGACTTGATTTATTGCTCAACAATATTAATAATATTCGTTAGTCTCTTCTACATATATGCCAAATACATGTTATCTTATTGGAGTAGACGTGGTGTGAAAACTCCTTCGACACATCTGCTCTTTGGTAATTTCAAGGACTGCCTCACCTTGAAAAAATCACCAGGTGAAGTAACGCACGAAATCTACAATAGTGCTGATGCAGACGATCTTTACATTGGTTTTACATCTTTCACAAGCCTATGCTGCTAGGCACTCGTTGTCTAGCGTTTATCTAGCGGAGTTAGATAGGTTACGCCCTCTCGCTGGCTCTGAGTTTAAAGAGTCTGGAGAGAAAGAGTCTTTAACATCTGCTTGCTTTGGCTTTTGCTGCTGGAATTTTTTAGGAGAAGTCCTATCGGACCACATAGCACTCCGCTGCCTTCTTCTTGCATGTCGCATTGAAATTTAGCAACCGCATTGATTGCATTTTGCATGCACCAGCAATACTGTGCCTGCTACTAATGAGCTCGAACCATCCAAAGACGAGGACATCACTCTGGGAGAACGTCGGACAGACCGAACGGTGAGTCGCTTTGCTTTTCGCTTTTCGTTCATATTATTATTAAATTACAAACGAGGGGACACACCCCCTTCAGTTATATATACATATAATTAAAAAAACCCAAGTCGGAAAAGTATTCAGTAAAAGTGCTCATATTATTATTAATTATCAAATATTTTAATTTTTACATACACGAAGATGTACGTTATTCTTTTAATAATAACTATATCTAAGATTTAATCATAAAATTTTAGAAATTTTTTTATTAATTCTTATTTTTAGCTAAATAAACTTTCGTCCTTCATGTGTGATTGGTTACTTTTATTTTTTTTATACATTAATCTTACAATTTTTATTATTTATTTTTGCACTATCATAGATATCTTTCTTAATTCGAGATTTGTTTATTCAAAAATCTGCATTCTTCGTTTTGCTTAAAATCTGTTATTAAATGTACATACAAGACAAAATTTTGTATCCCATTTTAACTTAGATATCAAAATATTTCGGAAACTGAGCCTAACAAATAAAATGTTTAAGACAAAAGTTGCATGGTTTCGAGAGAGCCACATGATGAAAATATGGATTTGATCTCGAGTAATTTTTTAAGGTCAATGTGATCGATGTTTTCTTTTCTTTTAAACAAAACTTTTCATATTTTATTTTATACTCGTAGCCTCAAGATATTTTCAAAACATTATAATAACATATTTTTTTATTAAGAATTTTTCGAGTTATTTTATATCTTTTTCTGATATATTTTAATATAAAATATAAAATATCTCGGAAAATATTTAGTTTTTGATAATTTTATCGTAATACTTTTTATTCGAAGGTATCGCGAATGTGCCGCGACGCAGAACAATTTTGAATAAACACAACGGTTAATTATAAGCACGCAGTAATACTATACAATTGATCCCTTTTTGTTCTTTTTATGTTTTTAATATTAAACAAAATTCAAATATACAAGTATTTACAACAATGATGATTTCAGATCTTTTTATATCTGATTGCTTGAAAGCACAACGGCGCAAATAACTAATTTTTTTCGCGAAGAAAAATATGCGAAGTGACATGATAATAGCGGTTAACGGATAAAAACGGTTTTCTGAGTATAAGCGGTTGTATTTTAAAGCGTGAACTATTAAAAAGAGATAACCAGCGAGCGTAAGTCCTTTTAAACTGTAGCAAAATGGGGACTATTTTCCGCTGATTATCAATAAAATCGAGATACTTCGGTAAATTTGAAATGACGCCCCGGGCGTCGTGTGCGATTGACTGCTTACGAAATGTTACGAAATGCCTATGAAACGTCGTCAATAACGCGCTTGCCATATGTGAGAGATAGTTTGATCTCATCATTGGTAGCCTGCTATTACGTCATCATTTGTCGCATGTCTCATGATGTTCGATAAATAATCAACGATCGGAGTTGTTTTTTCCGATTTGTTTATAATATGAGTTTCTTTTGATTTGCAAAAACTTCCAACTTTTTTATCTCGATTTTATTACTGTTATTCGACTTTGTTGAGTACGTGTACTAAAAATAAGATTTTCAAGAATCCAAATTTAACCCAAATTAAACTTATAACGCAGAAATTCAATGATAAAAAATAATCCGTTTACAATGCATTTTAGCAGTGATCTCAAACGTCCCGCCCGTCTCATCATTGCGTGATGAAAAACATTGCAAGACGGGATCGCGAAAGTGTCGCGACATTGATGTCGATTATAGAATGTGATTGCTATTCGATCGTCGCTCTGTCGCTGAGTAATGTACGCAGTGTGTTCGCAAGATAGCACATGATGAGCACGTGTCAAATTAGATTAGGTATTTATGAGCAGAATGTGATATGAATGAATGTGTGCGAAATTGATGAATTAATGTGAAAAACTTTGTACAAGAACGCATGTGAATTAAAATTACAGTGAGTGAATAGTGATGTGCAGTGTGTAATGAGTGACATTCTGTAAACAAATGGAGAATTCTGATGTGATTATGAGCTGATACAAAAAAGGGAGATAGGGCTTTTATTAAAACAAAAGTTTTTCATTCTAAGCTTTGCTCGGCAGCGGTGTCTTTGCGACCCCAGAAAGTAATGCAATCTTCGCGAGGGCGCACAAGCTCAGAAATGGACGTTCAAATGATCACTACTCGAACAATGCCAATATTTCCTAAGTGCCTTGGTTATCCAGGCAAGGGATCATCAGTTCGGCGGAGTGATTTCGAACTGGACTAACTAAAGCGCTCCGACATTAGGAATGGTCTCGTTTTTGGTTGAAGAGTCATCTGATAAATATGTTCGTGATCACCATTGCTAGAAATGCTCACACATTTTTTGAAAATGCTGCTATCGGGATAATGCGTTGTTATTGTCAATGAGAGATAATTTGAGTATAAAAAAATTCCAATAAGAAAGTGTCCTGATATGCTGAGATGTCATCCGAGTCGTCAGATAACGCTCGCAGTAATCAAGAATTCAAGCCCCCTTCAATTTGGACAAGAAACGTGTTCATTTCCTCAAACGTGAGTGTGATTTTGCCAATGACTCGGCAAAGATGGTCTTTGGTGGATTTCATTGCAGCTTTCCATAGTCTTCCAAAATGCGGTGCGGGTGGAGGATTGAAATGTTACTTGATTCCTTCAATGACAGCAGCGTGTGCAATCTAACAACCATTGGATAATGAGAAGAAAAAGTTCTCGCAGCGTTCGGTCGGCTCCGAAAAAATTGATCTCACAATCCGAGTACATGATTTCACAAAGGCTTCGGCGAGAAATAAAATGCAACGAAGATAGCCTCTGTCGTGTAATCAGAGACTCGATATGCGCTGCTTTCCAAAGGCAAACGAATATGGCAATAAATGTGCCCGGTGCCTGCGGCCCTTGCTCGTCCAGATAAGGATTGAACTGGTGTAATCCATACCGGTGCGGAGAAACTACGTCCTCATGGTAGGTGTTGTCCATGATTATAGAGTATGGAGTGGTTTTAAAGTAGCTATTCGCCATCAAGTGCATGTCATGCACCGATACAACAGTTTTTTAATTACAGTTTGGCCTAGCGGAACCCAGAAACGAAGGCAAAACAGTCCAAGCGTTAACTGAACTTCTCCATGAAGAGTTCGGCGGTGACATGATCCCAACAGCAATCAAATGAGCCACGAAGATATCGGGATAATCATTCGATGTCGCTCGTCATTGGAAATATCGCGTGCTTGAGGCCCACCAACTTTCAACACACCATTCTCATCTAGGAACGGACTTAATTTTGCGAATTGGCTGCGTTGTGAAAGGTTGCGGTGCTCGGCGACTATCACAACTTCAGCAGTGTAGTACAATCCTTGTACTATATGGAGCCATCTGAAAAGAGCAATGTCGAGTTCGTTTGGTTGAAGGATAGGTGGGTTAGGTCGCCGCCGAAGACACCAGACAGTCACTCAAAGAAACAGATGCAGCGTAGAAAATTGAAGCAGGAGCTCTGGTTCTGTTTCGACATTGCTAATGTTGAAGAGAATGATGATTTTCTTTTCGGAAAGCTTTCCATCGAGAATCTCTAAGATTTCATTTGAGCAAAAGCTCTTGTCCTTGCAAAGCCAGTGTGGTCCTATCTACCATAGTAGATGCTTAATAAGCTTGAAAGCTCGAAGTGATTCCATGGAATGCGCAGTTGACCGATTTATCACGTCCAAGAATATACAGTCATAGAGCCTCTGGAAGCTGCAGTTGAATTTGTGCTACTCGATTGGCTACGTCTTCCAGCGAGAAAAGTGCTCTTTTATCCAATAAAAAGTGTATCCTTAAATAAATCTTTGAATCTGATCAAAGATAAGTAGGAGCAGTGGTCAAATTCAGGCTAGTGTGAACATGGTGAACTAAATTGAAAAATAATGCAGCAATGCAAATTTTCATGCGTAACAATGAGATTTTGTTTCCGTCGTTATTTGAGTTAACCGGTGTAGCTTTACTTTCTGCAACCACTATGTGCAATGTCGTGGAATTATGGTGAACACAGAAATAAACGGCTGCGGCGTAACTCCACTGCAAAGCATCGGCGACTCTATAAGTATATCCATATCTATATATATATCCAAGTCAGTGATTTACGCGCACACAGTCCAGTTGCAGAAGCTCCTTGATGAAGTGTTGCCAGAGCAGCGCGTCTGTCGATAGAGTAGAGCATCCCATTCTAATTGCTTCAGCCAAACGGACTGAAGCGCGGAATTTTTGCGCGGATTACTACAGGAGTGTACCAGTCCAGCATATCAAAAAGCCGAGCGGTTTCCACAAGTACGATTCTCTTCATGTATTTGGAGATTGCGCGTGGGCGAATCATGAAGGCAAAGCGATCTTCGAGAGGATCGCAGATCCAGAGTAGAGGAACCTTCTTGTTCTCACAATGCTTTCTGGAGTCAATCAGACGGAATGCCGTTAAACACATCATTAGCTGTCCATTTTCTGAGCGAGAACCCGCCCGCCGTGGATAGTTCGTAAAATTCTGTCTACTGCGTGACCACATCAGTGAGTGTGTTTGCTCTAATCGATGTCGTCGACGTAACAGTCTTTCCTTAACGCAGTAACTCCACGAGAGTATCGCAATCACATGTCGTCTGCAAATTAACGGAGAACGCGAATAGCTAAAAACGCACGCGAGATCATAAATCAATCAATTCGTGTACCTCATCACGCCACATCAGCTGATGGTCACGGTCTTCGGGATGTATGAGAATTTTTCGGTACATTTTCTCTATGTCCATAATGAAGGCGTAGCAGTACCAATATCAGTACAATAGAACATCAGTGATGAGAAAGTATGACTTTAGCATTCCAGATCGTTGAAAACCCTACATTGAATCTTACACGGAGCTTCGTAGTAGTACTTGATTCTCGGAGTATTTCGTGATGCGGTAGATAACATTTGCACGTGTTATCCTTATTGGCTAATATGCTTATAGGCTTCATATGCTGCAAATCCTCGTACTCACGCATAAGCTTGCGGTAGGATTCGCCGAACTTTGCAGCTCTTCCTTTTCATGGTTGTCAGCAATTGTTTGCGAGTCTTGGCGAGGTTCATCCTCGTTATCGTGGAGAATGGCAATCTCACCATATATCGTGCGTCTTTGATGCGAGCGTGAAAATTTCCTCGTCTGGCGTAAGAGAGGAGTAGCTAGTTCTTTCTCCTATTCTCAGAAACGGCGCATGAGTTCAGCCATCCAGATCAATCGTGCCTTGGAATGAACAGTGATGACTGTTCAGAAAAGTTGCTCCGCAACTCCCTGAGGGAATTCACCCCAAAATAGTTTTCTGTGCAATTGCAGCTTACCTTTACGAAGGCCGTTCTCCAGAATAACACACTTCAGCGCCAAAAAGCAACTCCATCGGGTTATCGACTAAGAACTGCAGATCGGCCAACGTGAGTTCATGGATGTAAGGCCAATTTGCGCTGCTTATCTCCTTGAGTTTTCTACGACGAAAGACGAGGCAAGATAAAAGCAACAACGAAGAAGTTGGCTTCTGTTACTTTCGAGGAGAGTTTCAGCGTCATCTTGCCGCGAATCGAGCTTGTTCGCGCACCTCCGATCCTGATGATGGAAACCGAAGAGTGAGGCTCGCTGGCACCGTAGTCTCTAAGATCAACGAGACCTCAAATCCTTGGTCAATTAGCGTTCTTATCATAACACACGCATCAAATAATGACGGTGCGGATTACCGTACTTGGCAACGATTTGTGCAGTGGTGAGGAAGATGCCTTACGATCTTCCAACTTACGCACATAGAGTGCTAACTTCTGCATGTTTCACCGAGATGTACGCTTCATGTAACATCGTATGATGTCGAGTCTTGCAAGTAAAGCAGTTTTTAGCTGATTGGCATTTTGCTACTGAATGATGGCCAAAGCAGTTGTAACAAAGCTTGTTTGATTATACGACAAATTTACGTTCGCTAACGGATTTGACTTAGAAATCGCGATACAATATAATGATATGCTTTTCCTTGCAGAGTGCGCATTGTGGTGAATCGGATTCGCGTTTTGCAAAGTACGTTTTTGCGGATCGTGAAGTGACAGTAGCTTTGAAGATTTGAAAGTCTTGGTCTTGCAGCGTTCAAAGTAAGAATTCGTTTACTAATAAAGTTGAACAACGTCATTATCCGGCAGATCGACGGAAACAGACTGCAGAATTTTCATTTGAGACGTATGCGCGGTTCGAAGAGCTCTATAAGAATGGGCCTACCGATGGATTTCTGAGCATTTACGGCGATCATGACTCTGGCATAGTAGAATTTGGCGGTATCTCCTTTATCTTTGTCATAGCGGTAAACGCGATGAAGTTGAGGTGGATTAATTTTTTCTGTTTTCAAAATTTGGCAAAATAGTTCTCACATGCTCATAATTTTCTCCGCTCACGGATTAATTTTTCAGCCGACCCTTGAAAACACAAACGGAAGTAGTGAAACCGCTCGATGTTGAAAATGGAGGAACTTTTACCGATGACTGACAGAAATAAGTCACGAAACGGCCTTTCCTTGTATGTGCCCGAAAATTGTTGAAGTTTGATAAAAGGCAATGCAATTTTTACGGAACGATATTCTGCTCACTCGATGAAGCGGATGATTAAGGGACGACTTTGTATCGTTCGGCGTGCTTACTATTGCATTGCTGTTCATAAATATTCTCGACCGTATTAAAAATTTTGTCTCATATTCACTCTCATTGTACCATTCCTTGTAGCTCATGTGAGTTTGTGCAGAGCTTCAAATTTTGTTCATAGTTGGTCCAGAATTTTGATTTGAGTTTCAATCGCGCCAATAGGTGATTCCAATTTGTTTAAGTTATCAATGAAACAGGACATACGTCCGTGAATGTCATGCTGGCCACAGCAAGGCATTCATGTTTATACTCATGATTATACAGATTGTCTTTTTTCAGCTGTTTGTGTTCTGGATTTACCAAGAAAGATACTCACGAATTGCGATTGCAGATGATAATCTGGCTCGAAGGACCATAAGATGTTCGAAAGTGTTGCAAACGTGCAACGATAAAGTAGAATAATTTTGAACAAACACGACAATAAATTACGAATAATAATATACACTTATAGGATGTACGAGTAATACTATACACTTGACCCTTTTTTTTGTTCTTTTTATGTCTTTAATATTAAACAAAATTCAAATGTATATAAATATTTATAACAATGATGGATTTAGATATTTTTATATCTGATTGCGTGGAAGCAAACGGCACGAGTGACTAAGTTCTTTCGCAACAAAATCTGCGAAGCGGCGATAACATGAAGCGGTTAATTAAAGCGGTTTTCTGAGTATAAAGTTGTACTCTAAAGCAAACTATTAAAAAATGATGGGAAACCAACAAATTCCTTTAAGCAAAATGAGCTTCTTTTCGCTGATCACCAATAAAATCAAGACATTTCAGTAAATTTGAAATTATTCCTCATTGTGCTATTGGCTTACAGAGTGTGACATCATCAATAACGTATCTACCATCCACGAGAGATAGTTTAATCTTATTATTGATAGCCCGCTTCATCATTTGACAGATGTCTCATGATGTTCGATCAATAATCAACGTTAGTTGTTTTTCTCGATTTGTTTATAATATGAGTTTCTTTTAACTCGAAAAAACTTCCGCGGTTATGATGTCTCAATTTTATTGTTGCTATTCGATTTTGTCGAGTACATGTACTGAAAATAAAATTTTCAAGATGCCAAATTTAACCAAAATTAAACTCAACGCAGAAATTCAATGATAAAAAATTTAATACGTGTATGCTTTTAGCCGCGATGTCAAATATTTTTATATACAGAATAATGAAATGAATCAATCAGTGTAAAAAAACAAATAATTGTTATTTAAAAACATTGTAAATATAATTATATTTTTTTTCGAAAGCAATTTATTATTTTTTTATAGCAAAAAATTCTTTTTCTTATACCAATTAATTCATTTCATTCATATTATCTTATTCATATTTTGTACATAAAATTGTATTATAGTATATTAATAATACTGTAATATATTATACTATAATATATTAATATATAGTATATAATATATTACAGTAAAATTACCGAAAACTAAATATTTTACGAGTTATTTTATAATTTATAATTTTATAATTTTATTTTATTTCAAATTATGTCAGATTAAGATATAAAATAATTCAAAAAATACTTACAAAAATATTTAATAAAAAAATATGATATTATAGTGTTTTGAAAACGTTTTGAGGCTACAAGTATGTGTAATAAAAAAATGAGGAGTTCCATTTAAGAAAACATCAATCACATTGACCTGATCTTGAAAAGATTATTCAAGATCAAGTCTATATTTTCATCATGTGGCCTCCTCGAAACTTTTGTCTGAAACATTTTTGTCTATCGGGGTCAGTTTCCGAGATATTTTTCGATCTATGTTAAAATGGAGCTATATAAAGTAGATATCTCTTTATTGCAGATCTTCTTTTCACATATCGTTATATTAATCAAAAGAAGATAATTAAAGTTCGGATAAAGTAAATTTCATTCTCGAGTTGTTTTGAATTTTAAAAAGCAAATAAATAATAGTGATTAAAATAATTTATTACACTTTATAAGAAATTTAAATAAGATTATATATATCTAAATATTGCATTAACATTTATTCCTAAAATATTTTATTTTAATGCACGCTAGTGGAAGAAATGCGTGCGCACCACAATGTGTAATGGTTTTTTCTTTTATATAAAAACTAATTATGGCGTTTCTGCGTTAGATGCTTTTAAAAAATAGATAAATATCAAACAGAAATCAATCATCAAAATCAGATCACAGCTCTTATTCTTGAAGACTTGTTTGGGGCAAACCTTATTACCATTGTACCTACAAAATAACGCATAAGAAAGTAATATTTTCCAACAGAAAGCTGAGATCTAATTATAACCATCTTAGGCTTAAATTTGCAAAGAACAGAAAATAACAAAAATCAACTAACAATAAAATTGTATTCTCAGCTTCCGAATCTCAGCTTCTTTCTAGCAAGTCCTTTATTTATTCCCTCAACTCTTTATCTTAATCCAACACCTCTTCTTTGATTTCATTGATCCCTCGTTCTTCTCTTCGCTTATTTTCTTCCCCTTCACTTTTCCTAAATCAGAGTGAATTATAAATCTTTTCAAGGTCCCGATTCTTGTACAATATTTATCATAACTTGAAAACAGATTTTGTTTGTTGAATTCGGCAAATAAAAAAGGCTATTTTACGTTTGAATTTATCAAACATATAGAAAAATACATTAAAAATTTACAACATATTAATAATACATTAAAAATACATTAAAAATTTACAACATATTAAACATTGCTGGCAGCATCAGAAATCGGATTAGGAGTCTGTATATAATAAATCATTTTCTGTCCTCTCCTCCTTCCTCCGAAATTGATCTTAATAATTCCCAGATAAAAAAAACAATTAAGCAATTAATAAAAAATCATCCGGAAGTGGTTATCACGCGAGCTGACAAGGGGAACTGTCGTGCTGAATAGAATAGATTACATTCAAAAGGTGGAAAGTTTATTGAGCGATGATAAAACTTGCGCGAGAGTTTCTAGAGATCCTATCAAAAAAATATCAATGACTTTCTCTTGTTAGCTCTTTGTTAGCAAGATGGAAAATGAATGATTATATATTTGCAGCGCAATAGAGAAAATTACTTATGAGTGACAGTGTCCTTTCATGGGCGTACAGCCTTCCTGAGATTCATAAAGAACATGCTCCTCTTAGAATCATTATTCTCAATTAATAGCCCCCTATGCATTCTTATTTCCATAGCATTTTTTTATAACATTTCGAAAACTTGCAGCCACATCAAAAATAGTTATGAATAGTCTACAAACTCAATTCTAAAATTATTGAAAAATATCCACCAACTTATTTCATTAGATGTTATTAGATGTTAGATGGTAGACTTCACGAATATTTTTTTGTATTTTACTAAAAATTTCTTTTACTAATATATAAATTATTACGCCCGGCAGACTGCACGATTGTTTTCTTTCACCAAAAATTCGTTAGTAAAAATTATAAAAAATTTATGTTCTAAGAATTGCTCTACATCTGAACAGAAACAATAAGCAGGAGAAATCTAGCAAGCGAGACTAATATTAGAAAGTCAACTGTACAACGGATCAATAAATTTAAATGTTACAATTCACTTTGAAGGTTCGAGAATTTTTAAACAAAAGATAACAGATAGTCAAACGTTAGAAATCTAAAACCATGTGGATACAAATGACAAACAGACAGCGAGATATTCAAACTCAAGTTCGAGTATCAGACCCAAGAATTCAAAACAAAAAATGGAGCGAAGTACAGAACAATAATGATCCTGAATTGAAAACGCAACACTACGTGTTCGCCTGACAGACCACCCTCTTATGTTATCTGTTTGACATAAATTTTAAGGCAAGTAATAAAATGTCAACTTAGCCGATTATAGCGAACTGTCCAATGAGCACGATTCGATCCATAAAACGAAAGCCCTCATCCTTACTCGATAGCAACTACTCTCCATTGGTTGAAACTCAGTCTTATAAACAAAAATCTTCACCAATATCTACGGTGTAAAAATTAAAAGGAACGCCCTAGGAAAAATCGAAGGGCATGAATAGAAAATCTATTCGTTAAATTATAACAAATCAATGGAGAGAAGAAGCAAAGAGCTTAATAAGCGCCAGAAAAGTCAACGTGACATATTTATCTGACGTTCTTTTTCCGTAAGAGTTTACCCATCTATTGATAGTCAAGTTTTACCATCACATCTCACAATCATTCAGTGTACTTTGAATTATAATTTTTAAAATTTTTATCCCATTGCAGTTTTGTTTTTTTTTACAAAGATTTTACGCTATAAGAACCTATCTAGTGAAAGATTGTGCTAAATGACTCAACCTCTATCCGACGAGTCTACGAGCCAAGATCTACCGCCAAAGTATATTGATTTGGTCAAAATATCAACGCACTCTATAAATTGTAAGTAATTAAATTTTTCGACCAATCATTCCAAAATAATTCTTAGGCATTTCATTTAAACAACTTGTCTTTCACCTTTAATTATTCTTATGATCTAGCTATTTTTACTATATTACTTTCAAATTACTACATTAACGATATTAACAAATTACTATATTTCCCCTTTCTTTTATTTTATCGATCACTGAGGGTCGTTCGCATTTCGCAAAGCTACCCGTGACTTTTTATCAATCAACGAGGATCGTTCGCATTTCGCAGAGTTACCCGTTATTTCCTATCCGTTGCCAAAGATCGTTCGCATTTTGCAGAGCGACGTGCAATTTTATTTAATCTTTTTGTAATTTTATCTCACATAATTGCCTATTTAAAACCCAAATACATATATAATAAATTATTAAAATATAAATGCTAAAAGTACAAGAAAACAAAATATAATATATAATAATATACATATACATTCCTTTTCATATAAACTTATTAGAAAAAACCAAAATATAAAATCGAGCATTTTATCAAAAACTTAACATTTAAATAATGAATATTATTATCCAAAAATAAAATTGTTATCCAATAATAATTTTCTTCTCTTTATATAAATCCCAAGAATTATTTCGGATTTTTTTTATATCGCCAAACCTTTTTATTTATTATTATCATATCCTCCTTTGGAAAGAGTAACCCGAAAGCGGTGCATCGGTAAAACGCACGCGTAACTATCGGAATAGATGACTTAAGCATTGGCTCAGGCGGAAGCGATTAAGATAAACGTCACAAGAAATTCTAGCGTTAACATTAATAAACATATTGGGTTGTCCGGAAAGTTCGTGCTGATTTTTGGTAGGTGACGTAAGAATAGGTCAGAATATATCAGAACGATTGAAAACAAATGACATGCGTACATATCGTAAAAGACGGTACTTCAGGCATATTTGGAAAAAAATTTACGATACGTTAATTTTTGTCAGTTTTATACGTCTATGGAAGAAAACAAAGTGCATTTTAGGCATTTAATGCTTTTCTTTTACCGGAAAGGCAAAAATGCCACACAAGCGGCAAACAAGATATCCGCTATTTATGACGAAAATGCTGTAGCTGAAAGAACTGCGGAAGTGGTTTGCTAGATTTAAAGCTGGTGATTTCAATCTTGAAGATCAAGAACGCCCGGATAGGCCATCCATCACAGATGAAGATCAAATTAAAACACTGATCGAGAATAACCTACGCTATATGACACGTAAATTAGCAGAAATGTTAAATATGTCAAAATCCACCATCCACGAGCATTTTGTGAAGCTTGGCTACATAAACCGTTTTGATGTATGGATTCCACGATTTAACGGAGAAAAATCTGATGGATCGCATTTCCATTTGCGACTCGCTCTATAAACGCAACGAGGAGACACCATTTTTGAAACAAGTAGTGACGGGGGATAAAAAATGGATCATTTATAATAATGTTAAGCGAAAAAGATCTTGGGGAAAGCGGAATGAACCACCTTTAGCCACCACAAAAGTCGGTCTTCATTCAAAGGTCATGCTCTTTGTCTGGTGGGATTGAAAAGGGATCCTGTATTATGAGCTTTTACCAAACAACGAGAAATAACGATAAATTCAGAGAAGTATAGTTCCCAATTAGACGAATTAGAGACAGCAATTGAACAAAAAAATCCAGAAATAGCGAATCGGAAGGGCGTCGTGTTTCATCAGGACAATGCGCGGTCTCATGTGTCTTTGATAATTCGACAAAAGTTGTTGTAGCTCGATTTGAATGTTCTACTCTATCCACCATATTCACCAGACCTCGCGCCCTCTGATTTCTACCTATTTCGATCATTACAAAGTTCCCTTAATGAAAAAAACTTGAACTCTTTGGTCGAGATAAAAAATCATGTAGAAAAGTTTTTCGCTAAAAAACCTGAGATTCTGAAAGGACGGAATTTTCAAGTTGCCTGAAAGAAAGGTTGTAGAACAGAATGGCACTTATATAATTTAATAAATGTACACTAAAATTTAAATCTCCTGCGTTTCAATTTTCCTTCAAAATCGGCACGAACTTTCCGGACAACTCAATACATCTGATACTCCTCTCCCCTCGACCTCTGCTACTTCTTCTCCTGTTTCCCCTACTTGTGCGAAATCAGAGTCGCTTATTCCCTCTATTATTTTAGATGACTCTCCCTATTCTTCCCCCATCATTCCGAATTCCTTAACCAGGAAGATCCCTTTGGAGAACTACGGAATACAATCAACGGAGACGAATCACCTCCTTCCACGATTTTTCGATTCAATCCGGAAGAACTATCATCAGAGATCGGGGATGCATCTCGATCGAACCGGAGCCGGAGGGCTACCATCAGAGGTTGAGTGAAGACCAGTTTCGGCTTTGGATAGTGGCCCACCCCCCGATGGAGGCTTTTGCACAGGATCAGGCCCGACAGACCAAGAGGAATTGCGGAGCGCATTTTTAAAGACCCTCCCCAACAGCGTAATCCCGTAGTTCGTCTCAGAATATAGTTCTCCTGTCGCTGTCCCTATCGAGGTTCTTTGGAAAAAATTTTCTCCTTCCACATGCCTCATAGAGAAAATCCCACTCTTTCCCTTCCCCCTCTCTCTCCCCCTCTCTCTCCCCCCTCCCCCTCTCCCTCACCCTCACCCTCTCTGTCTCTCTCTCTCTCTCTCTCTCTCTCTCTCTCTCTCTCTCTCTCTCTGTCTCTCTCTGTCTCTCTCTCTCCCTCTCTCCCTCCCTCCCTCCTGCTCTCACAAATTTTCTGCGTCTTCCCCGATCACTGTCATCAGTTTCACAGTGATTCTCATTAATGATTCTTCTTCTCCTACTCCTAAGCCCGCAGAGTCGAACGAATTTAAAAGAGTAATCCAAAAATTCTGCAATGATCTCCTTGATCTTGAAGATCCTTCCTGTTATCAACCTAGATATCATCCTTCAAATTCTCTTACTATCTCCTGATATAATGACACTATTCTTTCATTTACATATTTCAATAATTATTTTACATTCTTCACACATGCTTGTTTTATTTTATTACCAGATTATTATAATAACTAGTCGGCGTTTATTATTAGCGATAGAATTCACTCCCCTATTCACTCTGATCAACGCCCTCCGTTAAATGTATCATCCGCGAATAAATGAACTTTCACATATATACCCACATAATTAAAGATTAGTCTTTTCTTCTTCTCATATAATTATAAGAACTTGTATCAAAGTTGTACTTATTTTAATAAATAAATGTACATTTTTGTTTAATTAATCTAAATATTTCTTGACCCCTCTTTTGTTCCCAATAAAAAGATCGCACTTGGCATCATTCCAAGTAATAGAGATTAAATTCCTTAAAAAAGACTAAAAAGGATTAAAAAAGAACCACCGAGTGAATATCTAAATATACAGCGTAACAAGCAACTCGTACAATTGTTTACTTGATTTTCGAGTTCGCTCGCCTCAATTCTTACGTTGCAAAATGTTTTGATTGAAATTAAAATAGTTGTTGCGTTCTTTCTTGTGACTCATTTTTCCAAAAGTTTGGACGTAACAATAATATAAATTTAAAAATAGAATATAATAAACAATAGAAAATGTAATATATATTTTTATTTAAAATTATTTTTAACTTCGATCTATTTAGAAGCAAGATTGCTTGTAAATAATTTTTACAATGTTCTTTTTACTCTATCTTTTGCTGTAATATCACTAGTCATAAGTAACATATTGACTTACAATAAAATTTTTAATATTTTTTTAAAATTATTCTACCTACTCACATAGCAAAAGATATCTGAAATCAATTAGATATCATTTTACATGCAAGTTAATATAATAAAAATTTTTTGAGCGACATCGCGACAAATATAACGTTAAGAAAAACAGAACTCTCATTGAATATGGCTCATTGCGCATTGCCCATCGCGTCCAATGTGCGTCATAAGTCACCTCCAAGGAAATCAAGATCATTGATCTTTTCCAACGCTTGGTTAATAAAAAAAGTACCGACTAGTTAAACAGGATTTATATTTATACGATTTCACAAGTTTGCAACTTTCTGCGCGAAGCAAAGTCTAACCTCGCCCTGTGCTTTGGATATAAAACAACGTTTAAAATCATAATTTTCATATGGGTTTACAATTTTCCATGCAAAGCGAGGTCCATATCTTTGAATATTTTAAAATATCCATAATTGTTATGGATGAAAAAATGTATGCGTGGTTGCAATGGATTCCGCCCTTTTCTTCTACGGAGGGGGAAGAGGGAGTTCACCTCTAAAAGATATAACCTAACTCAAACCTATTTTTAATTTAAAATTAAAATTGATTTGTTTTTAAGTCGTGCAAAAATATTTAAATAATATAAACGATTTCGTGAAGATCGAGAGTTGCTTGAAAATGATTAGAGACAGGAGTGCCCCGCCACAAGTTTAAGTGATGCGAATGTCGAAACGATTCGCAACCTTCTTTTCACTAACCGTCGTATCTCGTACAAAATGATTGTAGCTGAGACTCATTAAAACAATAGTACACGAGATTCTTCGCAACGTTTTGAAAAAAGCAAACTCTGTGCGAATTCGTGCACACAGTTTTATACCCAAGCAAAAGGAGCGGCGCAAGAACGCCTATCGCAACTTCATTGGCGGATGAAAACGATTCTTTCCCCAAAAAAATTATTATAGGTTATGAAACATGGTCCTTTTAGTACGAGAAGGCAGAATGCTGAATGAGCGATTTATGAATCACAATGAGCAAAAAAAGTTTGGCTGACGAAATTAAAAACAAAAGTTATGTTCATTGCATTTTTTAATGCATAAAGAATTTGTTCCTCTGGACACCACTGTGACTTCTCACTCTACGTAAATGTTATGAAACGCCTCTGTAACCGAATTCAACAAATTTGATCAGAACGATGGGTTATCAAAGGTTTTTTTCTGCTGCATGACAACGCCTGTTCATTCGGCTAGAATTGCGACACAGTTTTTAACAAAAAAACAAATCTCTTTGTTTTAACACCCGCTTTATTCGCCTAATTTAGTACCAAGTGACTTTTTTCTGTTTCCGAAATTGAAGATGCACATGAAGATGCAGCGATACGACGATATAAAAGCTACTCAAGCCAATGTGACACGCAAACTGAAAGCTATTTCGCAAGAAGGTTTTTGTAACAGCTTCCAGTAAAGATAATTTAAAATAACAATTTTTTTACTTTTGCAATTATATATGAATATTTTGCTACAATATTTAGTAAAATAATTTTAGACAAATAAATGAATTTAAATATAGTTTTGCGTATATGTTTATTACAGTTTCAGCACTTCATGTAAAAAATTTTATTTCACTGGCAATGCTTTTTCCTTGTCAAATTGATCAATAAGTGCTAATACGCGCTTCTCTAAAAGAATCAATACAAATTTTAAACTTAAATAATTTCAAAAATCATTAAGACAAATGTAAAATATACTCAAATTTTATACAGATAATCCGAAGAAATAGTAAAACAATCTACAAAATTTTTATGCTTTTGTTAATGTTTAATAATACATACATCCTTTTAGTAAAATTTGAATTGAAGGATTGTGTGAAGATTCTGTAATATAAAGAAAGTTGTAGTTTTGACATGATTTATGACATGCAGTTTGAGTACGATACGACTTAATAGTAACCTTAGTAGTAATTGATTTATAAGATCAAAACTTATATTTGCCCTTTTCTTTTGAAAATATGCCTAGAATTTCTATTTATAATAAAGTAGAGATTAAGTAATACAATATTTTCAACATAATTTTTGGGTCGTATTCTCGGTACTCGAGTTCGCTTTTCTTTCAATATTTCTATATCTAATTCACCTTCATTAGAATCACTTGAGTCATCTATATTTTCTATTAGTGTATACACAATTAATGCAATTATATTTTTAATCATTCTATTCATTTTTGACATTAAAAGATTATTAGATTATTAAAAGTTTATTAGCTTATTAGAACACTAGATGCAAGATGCGAATTGCTGAAATCATACTGTAAATGCATTCCGTTTTATAAATTTTCAGCAATTTCAAAATACATGAAATTAAAAACGGACTGCTATTCGCAGTACGTTTACATGACGTCATAACTACTCGCAGTATGGAACACACCCTAATACCTTTTTGCGATAAGCATCAATATTATTGTAGTTAATAATATCAATATTCATCATTAAGAAATTACAGAATCACGATAGGCTTCTTTCTGCTATGAGTATATGTATAGGGTTCAATGAATGTCGATAACAAAGTGAAGTCACGTTCACTCATCTCCTAAATTTTAAATCACTTTTGTTTTCAAATAAAATATTAATAATTAAAGTATATATTAAATATTAAAATATTTATATATTTTTAAAATATTTATATATTTAATATTTATATATTTATATATTAAAATATTAATAATTACTTTTAATTATTCTAATAATTAATTTTCTAATAATATTCTAATTTATTGTAATAATTAACAATTATATTCTTAAAATGTCAATGACTTTTGAAAAATATTTAACAATACTATATAACTTTACAAAAATATTTAACAATATTATATAAGATTTAAAATTACAATATAAAAAGAAGATTTTATAAACAAGAACTTTATTTAAAAAATCATATAAATCAAAAAAGAGCAACGTGACAAAATTCGAGATCAAGTTATTCAAATGAATGGAGATAAAAAAATGGATTCCGTACGAAAAAAAACTTACAGAAATGATAGAAAAGTATAATCCCTCTAAAATAAACCTTATAAAGGTAAAAAAAATACACCAAGTATGTAAAAAATATTTAATATTTATAACAAAGGGGAATATATAATAGCAGTAAGAGCCGGCGCAGTAATAGAGGCGCATAAAAATTATTTATTAAACAATTTTTAACTTGACATAATATGTCAACGGCGTACGTTTCGGCCTTTCTTTAGGCCTTCCTCAGCGCAATATTGAGAAAATACATGCAGTTAAATTAACAGTCAAAGAAATAGTGTGCGTAAACACTAACATCATAAATAACGAAAAGACTTGTTTTTTCAATATCGAAATTTAAAGAAGCAGTGCGTTTGGCAGGTCATTCTTTTTGTTAAGACCTGTAAATAATCGGAGCGGATCGAAATAACTAATTAAAGAGCACGTAGATAAATAAAAAATAATAAAAAATAATAAATACTAAAACTTACTGGTCCAGGAATGTTCATCGCTCATTATATCCAGATATTAAACCTATCTGTTATTTTTACCGCTCATCGACTCGTGATCATATTACCTCTAATAAACTTGTTTTCCTTTAAACCTCTCCACAATTCGTTTAATACTCACGATCATAATATCAAGATCAAAATTGAACCACACATATTTAAGCATAGAGAATAACTTTTTTTACCGTTTAATGAAAAATAGTTTGTGAACCTGTCCTCCACTCGTTCCTCCTAACGAAGTACAGAACCTTTTACAGTTAGGCAATAATTTCAGTCTCCCTATTAATCGACAAACTAACTACAGAACAAAGCTAGGCGCGCTCATCGGATCCTTCGCGAAATTAGGAAAACGTTGGCTCGGTACATATTACGGAAAAAACATTCGAGACAGTTCAATATTATGATACAGAAATTGTAGACAACTTAGCCGCGGCACAAGAAATAATTAACATTATTAAGTATATTTTTAACGAATGTTTCACAAACATCGATTCCGATATACATTTCGATGTGTGATCCGTCGGCTCACATTGACTTCTCTCTCTTTCTCTTTTCTGTTCTTTCGAATCATCCGCACCTCCTTAATCACTATCCCCCTCAATCACTATCATCCGTCTCGACAATGATTCTCATAAACAATTCTCCTCCTTTTACTCCCAAGCCAGCATAATCGGATGAATTTGATAAGACGATCCAAGAGTTTTGCGACGAATTCCCTAACCTTGAAGAGCCTTCATCCTATTTATCTGGATACCATCCTCTCAATCCTCTTATTATTTCCTAATACAATGACTCTATCTTCTCATTCTTACATTTGGATAATCATTACTCATTCTTCATACATGTTTATTTAATTTTATTTATCTATTAACAAAATTATTGTATAATAACCAGTCAGAATTAAATATTAACGATAGAATCTACTCCCTCATTCACTCTGACTGACGTCCTTCGCATAAATGTAACACTCGCGAATAAATGAACACATACGTATACATTCACACATACATTCATATACTCAAGGAGCTTCTTTATATATTATTAAAATCATAAAAATCATGTATCATCTTTTCTTATTTAATGAATAAATATATATTTTTGTCTAACTAATCTAAATATTTCTTGACCCCTCTCTCGTTCCCGATCGCATTTGATCCCATCCCGAGTAATAGGGATTAAATTTGACTAAAAGAGAACTCCCGAGTGAACGGAAAACAGCGTAACAGCGATGTGTACAGTCATTTACCTGATTTTCAAATCTTCGAGTTCGCTCGATCTGATTCTTACTCCTCTAAGGCGTTTGATTTCAGAATTTATTTAAAATAGTTATTGCGCTCTTCCTTGTGACTCATCCTTCCGAGAATCTGAACGTAACAATACACATATCTAAAGATTATTCGCTGATTCCATTAGATTCACTTCTTTGTTCACTAACATTCCCATTGAAATGGCGACAGATAACCTCGAGATAGAATTACATTTTCTCGAATTGCTCAATAATGAAATTTGAATTTATTACGGCCGTGAGACTAATATTAAATTTTACCGATTTCACATTTGACGGAGTGTTGAATTCATGGTTAATAGTCTACTAGATAATAATTAGATTTCATATTTATTATTTTATAGGAACGTCTCAATTTCATTTCCATAGAAATAAACCCGTAGACGACAACATAAAACAGATAAACGAGTCCAAAAAAATCTATTTTACAATCCCATACGTTCCCTTAATAGCTAAACTTTTTAAGAAACCTCACTAGAAACCTTAACGTCAAATTATCTTATTGCAGCCTCAATAAATTGAATAAATTTATTAAAGTTCACAAAGATAATTGTCTTCATTTTGCTCAAAATAACGTTGCTTACAAAAATTAACTGTGCGATAACAGTGATGCGTCTTATGTAGGACAGACAAAAAGACAACTACATGAATCTCAGAACACAAAAACCATATTCGCAGAAATACGAATAATCATTCCATCATTACAGACCATAGATTAACCTATAACCATGACTGACTAGAATTACATTGAGATATTAGAGAAACACACCTACATAAAAGATTAATCTCCGAAGTTCTATATATAAAAAGGCAGAAAAACGGTTTAAATTTACAGACAAATTTACGGACAACGAATGTCTTCCTGAAACTTATTTAACCGTACTCGAAAAACTTCCTAAAATATGAATTTATTATCCATTCCCACGTTTTGTATTCTGTGCAGAGACTGATATATATGTATATGACAAAATTGATATTTTATTTTTTTGACTTCATATTCTTTATATATTCATTTTATATTTGACTTACAGTTAACGCGCTGTCTATTTTGACATTAATAAAAAATTTTTTTTTTCCCTAAGCACTACAATTCACCGATTTTAATTTATTTATTTATACAGATTTTATACATTCAACTATTCTATATTATTCCCATTTTTATTTATTTTTGCTTACTTGGTTTTGTTAATGTCAATTTGGACGATGCATGATTTTAATAGTTAATTTAGACATATTTTTAACGATAATTCAAAGTTATTGTTACTTAGTATTTTTATACCTAGATTTATTGTATTTATTTTTATGTTTATTTATTCCGCGTTTTATTTTTCAATGTCTATAGTAGACATTTTTTAACTTTTTCAGATGATATCTTAGACTATTTTTAATTTATTTTATGTATTTGGTCCTGATTTATTTTCATTTATACATTAATGCCTTTATAGAAATAATAAGCGGGCTAATGGGAGCCTCATACGCACGGCTTCCATTAGCCCGCTTATTATTATTATTTTGATTATTGTGAGCCATTTATTTTGGGTTTAATGCCTTTATATTTCTTGATAAATGTAATAATAATTTCGTTTTATTTAATTTTTAATTTTGCGTTTATTTTAATTTTATTCTTATTTATTGTTACCAGATATTATTTTTATTTTTATATTTATCTTCCGTTTAATTATTTTATTATTGTTCTCGACCTTATTACTAATGTAAATATTAATACTGATTTTACTATTATTTTTATTATCATATTATATAGACTTTATTACCGAGAAAAACATTAATATTGTTTTTTCTTATACAAACATTAATAATTTGTTAATCTTCCCTTTAATAACGGCTTAAAATTATGGAAATATACTCTCTGAAGCTATCAAAGGATCAAGCAGGTTATTTTATCGTGGCTCTGGATGTAACAAGCGATAAACACATCTCTGGACAAATAAGTTTTAGTATTTATTATTTTTTTATTATTTTTTATTTATTTGCGCGCTTTCTAATTAGTTATTTTGATCCGCTTCGATTATTCAGAGATCTTAACAAAAAGAATTACCTGCCAAACGCACTGCTTCTTTAAATTCCGACATTCAAAAAACAAATTTTTTCGTTATTTATGATATGCACACTGTTTTTTTGACTGTTAATTTAACTGCATGTATTTTCTCAATATTACGCTAAGGAAGGCCTAAAGAAAAGCCAAAACGTACGCTACTGACATATTATGTTAAATTAATAATTGTTTAATAAAAAATTTTTATACACTTACTGCGCCGGCTCTTACTGCCATATTCCCCTTTGCTATTTATATTATCGGACCTTATTTATACTTTGATTTAATATTTATACTTAAAAAAGACTTTTAAAATAATTTTTCCTTGAAAAATAACTTTTAAAAAATAACTCTAAAAACGAAAAATCTTTATAAAATAAAAAATCAAAACTAGATATGAAATTAATAGTTGACTGGCCAAGTACTTAATAACAATTCAATTTGAGGATTTGTAATTTGAAATAGGATGATTACTTTGACTTACAAATGAATAGTATGAAATACTTTGTAAAGTACATATATCTTCATCATAATCAATGGCGCTACAGCCCAAATCGAGCCCTAGATTCCTCAAATAAAGTATATCTTACAGGATATATAATTCAAAAGAAAATGTTTCGTAAACTCTAAATCGGGCATGAAATGCGCAAATAAAACAAATTAACATAGCAAAATATAAAAACTTGGGTCATAAACATATGGACTCAGAATTGTATTGTCTATACAATATTGCATGTTATATGAAAATAATAATTAAATTAATAACTCTCTTTGATTTTTTATATATAGTTCTCTAAGTAAAGTTCTAAAACTAAATCAATAATAATAATAAGAAATCTAAAACAATAAAATACATAATAAAAAAAATCTAAATTAATAATAATAATTAAATTCTATTTCGTAAACAAAGAAATAAACAAAATGAATAATAATGAAAATTTACAATAATAAATTATGTAATGGTGGTCTATAAATTAAATCAATAATAACTTGGACTTTCTTGTGTACTTATAACAAATATGGTACATTGAAATAGGATGATTACTTTGACTTACAAATGAATAGTATGAAATACTTTGATTGTAAAGTACATATATCTTCATCATAATCAATGGCGCTACAGCCCAAATCGAGCCCTAGATTCCTCAAATAAAGTATATCTTACAGGATATATAATTCAAAAGAAAATTTCACCTTACAAAAGTAAAAAAATATGCCAAGTTCATAAAAAAATCCCAACGTATGTAATGAAAAGTTTAATATTTATCTCCAATATTTTAAATTTTGCAAAAAAAATTATAATTTTTTATAAAAAATAGTTATTACAAAAAATAGTGATATTCCTCCAAAAAAAACCTCACAAGAGTAAAAAAAAACATGTCAAGTACATAAAAAAAAATTTAATTTGTACGCAACGAAATTTAATATTTATTTCTAAAGAATAACTTTTAAAAATATTTCCCTTCAAAAAATAATTTTTCTATAAAAATTCAAAAATTCAAAAATAATTTTTTTCTAAAAAATAACCAGGCCAGTAAAGAGATTTGGAGTGCGCGACAGAGAAGTAGATGGCAACTATGTAGGTAAGCCAATAGAAAGTAAGAATGAGCAGAAAGAAAATACACTACAAAAGTCACTAGAAAAGTTTGGCTTAAGTAGAGATTCGGAGACAGAAATGCAAAAGAAGATAGAAAGTCTAATGAGAATGTTTAAAGAAGATACGTGGCAGAAATGAAAGAACACTGTGAGAGACTAATGGGGGATGTAATAAAGCAACTGAAGACAGAAAGAGAGGCGAGAGAAGAGAAAAGAAAGAATTGGAAAGAAGAAAAAAGGAGATGCTAGAAAGAATAAAAAGTCTAGAGATGGACCAGGAAAAGAGGGAGAGAGCAAAAAAAAAGAAAAACATCATGATAAAAGGAATAAACATAAAAAAACAAACATTGAGAAGGGAATTGAAGAATTTGTAAAAGGAAAATTGGAAGTAGAAATAAAAATAAAAAAAACATATAAGATAAAAGTGGGAGAAGGAAAGAAAGGGATACTAGCAACAATAGAGGATTGGGAGATGAAGAAAAACAGAATGGCGAGGAAAAAGAATTTAAAGGAATTTACATAGATGATGACCTGGAAAGAAAGAGAGATCCAAGGAAGAATAAGGAGGGCGGCTAGAGAAGAGAGGGAAAAAGAAAAAGAAGTGAAAATAGGTTACAAGAAAATGAGCGTAAAATGGCTTAAATGGGATGAAAAGGAAGATTGTTTAAGCCAAGAGAAAGAAAGAAGAGGAAGGTAATAGAAAAAAGAAAGAAGAGAGAGAAGAGCAGAAAAGGGAATAAGAATGTGTTTTTGGAATGTAGCAGGAATCATAAAAATAGAGAATTGGATAGAGTATGGAATTATTTAAGTGGGTTTGAGATGGTAAGTCTAATGGAGACACGGATGGAAGATGAAGGATGGAACAAAATAAAGGATAGATTGCCGAAGAATATGGAATAAAAGTGCAGACCGGCGAAGAGAGAAAACAAGAAAGGGAGAGCAAAAGGAGGTATCATAACAAAGACAAGCAAAAAGGTGACAAAGTCCGAGTACAAAGAGTTACAACATAATAGAAAGAAAAATGAGATAAAATGGGAGAGAATGGAGAGTGATGACAGTGTACAGCCAGGACGTGAAGAAAATAATGAACACAAAAAAACATACAGGGAAGCAATGGAGGAAAATGAAGAAGTCGTATTAGTAATAAAAGATTGGAATGCGAGAACAAGGAAAGAAGGAAAATAGATAAGTGAGGGAGAGAGAAAAAGAAAATCAAAAGACAAAATTATAAACGGAGAAGGAATTAATAAGAGAAATTAAAAAAAGAGAATGAGCAATACTGAATGGAAGTAAAGGAGAGGAAGAAGAATGGACATACATAGGAGAGAACGGAATATCATCGATTATATAATAGAAAACCAGGAGACAATAGAAGAAATAGAGAGTTTGAAAATAAAAGAAAGAATAGACTCGAACCACTTACCAGTGGAAGTGACATTGTGTAGAACAAGGAAAGAAGAAAACGAGATGAAAGAGAAGAAAAAAATAGAAAGAAGAGAATGGAAGAAAGAGACAAAGAAAGAGTACTTGAAGAATTGTGAGGAATGGAACAGTAAAGAAAAGGAGTTAGAAAAAATTTGGAAAGAAATAAAAAAGATAGAAGAAGTGATACCAAAAAAATAGAAGAGGAGGCACAAATGAAAAATGTGAGAAAGAGTATGAGGAATGGAAAATCAAAGAGAGAGAACTAAGAAAAAGATTGAGAAAATGGAGGAAGGGAGTATGCGAGGTGGAAGAATATATAAAAATGAGAAGAGAATACAAAAAATGATGCAAACAAAAGAAAAAAATATATGAGACAAAAGGAAAAAATAAGAAATATTAAGTTAGAACAGGAAGCATGGAAATATATAAACAAATTCAGAAAGAGAAGGAAAGAGATAAGGCTGAGGAGATAAGCAAAGAAGAATGGAAAAGGCATTTTATAGAGATACTGAAGAAAGTAGAACATAGGGCAATATTAAAGAATAAGGAAAATGAAATGGAGAGGATGAAGGAAGAGGAGAACGACAAAATAACAAAAAAGGAATTGATAGAACAATTGAAAAAATTGAAGAAAGGAAAAGCGTTTGGAGAAGATGGAAAATGAAGTATGGAGATTCATACCAAGAAGCATAGAAGAAACAATGTGGAAAATGATGAAGAAGATATGAAGAAATGGAGGAATACCGGAGAACTGGAAGAAAGGTGTAGCATGCCTCATATTCAAAAAAGGAGAAAAGAAAGACGTAAAGAACTACAAAGATGTGACATTGGATGTACACGGCATACAAAATCTACACGAGTATTCTAAATGAAAGATTTGCTATTTTGCTGACTTGAAGGCGGCATTTAATAGAGTAGAGAGAAAAATATTGAGAAAGAATGATTGTCACTTGAATTTAGTAAGGCATCGCCTTAGAAAAGAGCGCTCGTACTTAAGAAGCGCGTCACTTAATCTCAGGAATGTGCGTAGAAATGTAATAGCGCCGTACTCTAATAGCAAAATTTCTCATAAAAATTTTTTATTTAATAATTTTTTTTTATATTAATAATGAAAATAATGATTATTCTATTATTAATTACTATAATATTATAATTAATTACATGTTTTATAACAATTTATAATATTTGATGTTTCATTTAAAAAACTCTTATTAGTATATATCAATTGATGTTTACGTAAAGTTATATATTATTGATTTATATATATATATATATATATATATATATATATATATATATATATATCTTGTGACGTTGTCGTCCCGCGCCTGAAAATCCGAATCATCTTTATGGTGGCTGTCGGGATGACC
>JBCEZY010000002.1:8373164-8391231 GCA_039654445.1 Cataglyphis savignyi | reverse complement strand
TATGATAGTAATTATTTCAATCTTTTTTATAAGGCAAATTTTTATTTATTCAAAGAATTTATTATTTATTTATTAGTTTTTATTTATTAGTATATTTATTTATTAGTATCCACTGCTGTGCTTTCATCAATAATCAATGAATAGTATCCATTATCAAGATCAATAACAAGGTCTTCTAAAAAAAAAAAAATAACATTTTTTGTTAATGCAGTACCCTTGTTGCTGTACCCTTCTGTGTAATTTTATTTCGCTTAATAGTTGAGAATGTTGAGATGTTTCATTAAGGATCTTTATTAAACCTCCAAGGTGAATGTTGATTGAAGACGCAGAACAATACTCTGCAATGAATGCAGAAATCTTCAATTTTGCCACTTTTCTCTTATTTGATATATTCTGCTTTATAAACTCTGTCATCTTTTTACTCGTAGAAAATTTAAATGCAGTAAAATGTTTCTTGCATTTTTCATGATTTTGGATATCCTTCTTGTAAGCTTGAAATGAACACTTACAATGCTTGCAATACGCTTTAGCATCATCTCCCTCCATAGCAGAAAGCCATCCTATAAATAAATAAATATTATAAATAAATATTATAAATAAATAAATATTATAAATAAATAAATATTATAAATAAATAAATATTATGAAAAATAAATATGTAATTGTATGGCAAGAAATAATGCTTGCCTGAGGGCTGAAGCTTCACTTTTCATATAGATTCACTTCTAATTTATTTTGTTTTATATAATTATTATATTTTATCTTATTTTAAAATATAAATTTGTATTGATATTGATACGTAATCCAAATTTGTAATGATATAATTGAATTTGTATGATGCGATATTACTTAAACATTATTTTAATACTTTATCGTATAAACTACATCATGATTAAAGGACTAAATTTTGAACAAAGGATATATTTTATAATGGTATACATATGTATATGCGTAGTTGATAATAAAAAAGAGACATTAATAATTAAAAATAATAATTTTGAACTTACCAGAGATTTCAGGATTTAATTCCCACACTTTTCTATATTTCCTTATTGTCTTAGCATATTTATTTGTCTCAATTAATTTAGCTTAAAACTAGGTTTTAACTAATTAAAATGATGTTAAACTAATATTAGTTCTAACTACAAATTAATCTTAATCTAGAAGTTAAAATAAAACAAGTGAGGATACATTAATCATATTTCGTTTGTTTATTTCTATCCATTTTTCACTATATTTTTGCTAACAACTGTACAAGTCATATTCACTTAAAATTAGTTAAAAAATTAAATCTTGTTATTTATATGAAATTTTATAATTATTAAAAGTCTTCTCCTGATATGGATCAGATTGATTACACAATCCTCTCCAATCTCCCGGAGGAATACAATCCATCTTTCTTTCAATTTTAAACAACCTCTTCTTTTCCGGAGAGTTTTCTGAGACTTGGAATGAATCCCTAGTCTATCTTATTTCCTAAGTTACTTCGGGGACCGCCACATCTCTCTCACTTCCTGTAACGGACTGAAAAAAAAACTTGCTATGCGTTATTTTAGTCCAAACAGTTGTTGTTTTATTATCGAAAATGTATCGATCTTTTATGTAACTGCTTTAAAAACAACAAAATAAATATTTTATTATAAAATTACTGTTTTATTATCGACAATGCAAAAATTTACTTACTTACAATAGTGCGTGACAAACATTTTTCAAATAATATACTAAATAATAATATACTAAATTCTATAAGATCATGAGTCTTTAATAAATATCTCATCGGTATTTTTAATAATAAAACAATAACTCGATGAATTAAATAATTTATGTAATTATTTTCGATGCAGCCAAATGGCCGATAATATCAACATTCTTCAATTATCTCCGGATCCACCGGGCCCACTTGATGGTCACAAAATTTACAGGGTTGACGGCCTTTAATAGTATCTTGTCAGTGGCTCAAGCCTTAAATGATTGTTCTTATTTTAAAATCACTATATGAGATATAGCCGTGTTAACATTCTAAGTATAATATATGTATAGAAATCTGTGATTTAAAATTTTCAATGCTTTTAAAATTAGTAATTAAAAGAGATTGACATAGGATGATTTAAGAATAGCATATAAGACTGTCGAGAAAAAAAATTTAACATTTGATCTTAATGGTACCAGCTACAATCAAAAATTATTTAAAAGTATTTAAAGGAATTATTGATAAAGGAACTATTGATAAATCTTATTAAAATGATAAGAACTATGGAAGAATTGGTGAGAACTGTCGAAAAGACAGTGGATATAGCTAGCATCTCATAGTTTTCAAAAATAGAGGGTACCAGCACTAAGATCAAAAAATTGTTTTAAAATATTTAAAAGCTGGAACTATTATTCAAATCTATCAAGAAATATAGAACTCTTCGAGAATTATAAAAAACTATAATTCGAGAATTATAAAAAATATTTTTTAAATATTCCACGGATAGTTAGCACTTCATTTTTTCAGGATTTTTTTTTATTTAAATCAACAGAACTTTTTCTAAAACTTATCAGAAATTGTAAAACTATTGCAAGTGCAAATAAAACTGTTGATAAAACTTTGAATTTAAAAACGTGTTCCCAGCTTGACAGGGACGCGTCAATATTTAATCACTCTAAAAATCTCTTTAAACTATCTTTAATTTGACAAAATGCAAGACAGAGTTCTATTTATAATTTTATGCGTTACATGCTTTAATGTATATGTGTATTTTGATGTATATGTATAAGTTGTTGAGTAAATTTCATTTTTGCAAAATATATTCACTTTTGATTCTCTCATTATGATTTGTTAGAACAAAATTATTTTTCCAATAGTTTATTTTGCAATCTGCTTTGCCATTAATTAATAATAAAGCACTAAGATATTATATATAATAAAGTTCTTTTATTTAAATTACATACATATTAAGTTATAACTACATAATGGACGCATGACATGTACACACACAATATACATAGTATGCATGTATATGTGTATAGGCGCATGCATATGTGTATATATGAAATGCACGCACAAATACAGTGATCATTGTAAATTCAGATTGTTATTCAATGATTGCAATACTTAGCTCTAATTAATTAAATTGCCAATAACCCTTGAGAATTTTCAAATCGCGATTGCTACAAGAATACAACATAATTAAATACATAGCATAAATATTCCAAGTTTGCATTACAAATCGATTTTTCAGCTTCTATTCTTTTATCTCAAGCAATTCTTTTTTACTAATACGCGTTACATAAATACATTATAATCACGCGTTCGCACGCATCAATTGTTTGCTCTTGGAATAATAATGCAATGATGTCTTAAGAAAAAAAATTTAATGCAATAAAATTATTTATACAAATATATCGATAAGACGCATTGCACTTACAATTAGTTATATTCATCATATATAATTTCTTATATCGTCTTATACACTGAATTAATATTTGAATATAATATTAATTAACTAATGATCTATAATTCAAGTATCTGTAATTCAACTCAATGATAATTATGCAAAGTATATTAAATTTTTCGTAAATTTCCTTTAATTCTTCTTATCTTTTCTTCCTCTTTTTCTATTAAAAACTTAGTGCTTATTAAAAATTTTAATTATATGTAATATATATAATGAAATTCTCTCCCCCTCCCCTTTTCCTCTCATTTTAAAATTTTATCAAAAAAATTCGAATCATTTTGATATATTTTGCGATCAAATCATATCACATAAGAATCATTTATTTGTTGAAAACGATTGATTTTTTTCAATCTACATACGCTACATACGCAAAACGCGTTACAGAAACCTGCAAAATTAAGAGAGAGAAGAAAGAAAAATAATTTACACTTTACTTTTTATTTGCAACTGTGAATTTTGTTTTAATATTAGCTATTAGTTGCATAAGTACGTTTCGATTTTCGAATTGTTTATAAATATCATGTAAATATCAAATTACACCTCAGTAGTAATAATGGCACGATTATAATTTTTATGTGTCAACATGATTACATTATTATTCTTCATTATCTGTCCACTTACAACGCATAATCTGGCGATTAATGACTCACATAATCATCGACTGACATTTTTGAATAATATATCGTCTCCAATATATGAGTGTCATAGAAACTGTTACCGCGCTGGAGTGACGTAGGCAGATTTCAACAATGAATTATCAGAAGCCTTTACTTTCTAATTCAGATTTTAGAGCCAGACAAAATATATAAAAATTCATCGATATTCTCATATATATATATATATATATATATATATATATAAAGAAATATAAAATATTTGTTTGATGTATAATTTATGATTTGATGTACAGCTATTGTAAATTATGCTTGACATAAAATTCGCTTGTAATATTAAAGAAACTAAACCAACAAGATTTTAGATTGTCATAACCCTCTGATAGACACTGTGAATCACTGAGAGCGCTTAAAATAACAATTCAAACAGATCACAAGTCTCTTACACCTATACTATCAAATATATGTACGTATACATTATGTTAAATATTTATATCTTTACTGTATCTAATATAAGTTTTTAAATTTCATATCAAACTTCATTTACTTTGCGCCAGATGAGTTATTTACTTGAAATATATATACAAAATATTCCTTAGTTTCTCATATTAAATTAAAAATTAATTTTTCCAAAAGAAAATGTCTAGATAAATTTATCGTAGTATATTATAATTTTAAAGTTCTGCATTCTGTGTATCTTTAATTAAACCTGGACTTAGAAAAAGTTTTATCATTAAAATTAATGGGGATCTGAAATATCCTGCGTATATTTACCTTTCAAGATATTTCGGTATATATTGTAAATATTTCTCGATAATCTTTAGCGTGTTCCTTATATGCCTACTTCTTGATAAAGTTTTAACTAATTTTTACAATGTGATGATAAAAAATATATAAAGTGAAAAGAAATGATATGATTGCAAAAAAGCAATGAAGAATCCATATTGCATAATAACACAATAATCAATCACCATGTATGAAAAAATTTAAAATTAAATAACGGCAATTTGAGACAATTTGCACATAATATATCTTTATATAATATATTTTCTGACACGAAAGTATCAATATTCGGCATATCATGAATCTTAAATAACTTAATTGAGAAACTGTCTGGTCATCTCATACTTTAATATAAAAAATCCATTTTCTTCATTTTAAAATGATTTTAAATTTCGATCATTTATATTGCAGGTGAAAATCTCACTATATTGTATATATATTTAAAGTATCACAAATGCTATTATATTGATATTTTATATACTAATATTTTATAGAAATTAAGAAATATCTAAATTTGACGATAAAATTATTTTTTTCGTTAAACACAATTTTTGCCATATTTCGCGCGACTATTTGCTCAACGGGAATCGTTTATCTTATCGGGATTCTCAAGTTCTCAAATTTTTCTCGTCTTGTTATTTTCTCTAGTAGTAATACTTCCTGGTACTACTCTTCTCAAGCTAACTTAAATTACGTATATACAAATGACGCTCGTGGAAGAGGCACGAAGCGATACGGCCCCGGTTCGAAAGTTTTTGTGTACAAAAAGTATATAGTAAGACAAATCAGCGTCAACATTATTGGCCATTGTTCACATTATTCTGATTTTTCACAGAATCCATATTCGGAATGTAATCCATGGCCATCAAACAGGCGAATACTGTCATTACCATTTTCGGCTTCACTTCGGTGATATCTTCCGGCAGTGCATAGACGCGCGCGCCGCATTTTCGCGCTAAGGATATCGCGTATTTAGCGTTATCCAAGTTCTCCTGTGCAACAAAAAAAGTGATGAATGCTATATAATAATTGATCAAACGAGATTAAAATTCCTTATTTCCGCACAATCAATTGATTTTTGCAACTCTTAGATTTTCAGAAAAAATAGTAAAATACAGAAATTTGTTGAATGTTAAAAATGAATAAGAGATTAAAACCTATGGGCGTAGAAATTGATTTTCACCGATTAAAGGAAGTGATTTGCGCGATTTAATCTAATTAATATAATCAATATGAATAAGCACTTCTGTTGATATGCGCATAATTCACTTGTTTAGCGGTTGATGCGAATGTAAATTGTTATTAATCGAAGAGAGAACTCCTTCGAGAAGACTTAAATGGATTTCACTGTTAATGTTTACAATAGTTGTATCTTATTGTAAAAGAAAATTATAAAAAATGATTTGAAAACCGCGAATAAACATTTATTAATGTTTGAATAATCTGCGGAGATTCTTGAAATCTTGTAGTTACTTTAAATGTATCATCGATATCTTTTTCTAGATACTTTTTAAGAAAATTTTGATTTATTATCCTTCAACAATGCTTAATTCAAATTTATCTAAATTATTCTTTTATTATTTGATGTTTTCTCAAACTTTTATTAAAAAATTATGCATCACGCAATAAGATCTAATTTTGATGCTAATAATATGATCGTAACACGAGTAACAAAACAAAAAATTGATCTACAGAAATAATTATCACAATATAAGTATAATAATATTTTTGACATCCAACAAGAATATGAGCTTTACGAATATTAAAAGGCTTCATCGAAAAACAGAATCCTCACCTTTTCAGTCCCGCCTTCTTTAATGAGATCGTAGTTCACCGAGCCAGGTTTAATAGCATCGATAAGATCAAGGACAACTTTGCCATCTGATATCGCATAATCTTGGAATCCTTTGATACTGCTAGTTTTTCCAGCCGCCTGAAGTTTAGAGTTTACCCATTGGACGATTTCTTTTTCAACGTTGCTTCCCTGAGTACCAGCTAGAGACGTCAAAATCGACAATGTATATGATCTCATCAATTGCCATATAAGCGCCAACGTCAGAGTCGCGTTTCCGTCGTTGAGGTCCTGTCCGGCAATACCCACAAGCGAGAAGTTCATTTGTTTGCCCAGCTCGACAGCGTAATTGCAGTTCTCCAACTTTTCCATGAACTTTCGGAGCTTAGTAAATTTTTTGTGCACTTTATTCCAATTCACAGTTCCCGGCTTAATGATATCGTATAACTGGAAGATAACCAGACCATCGGCCAGATCAGAATAGAGCCAATTGACATGAGGCATCACGCCCATCGAGTTCATCCAATTTCTATAGGTTTTTTCCTCTCGTGTCTCCTCGAGAGACTCCAAACCCTCAATGTTACTTTCCGGCTTGTCCAAACCGGGGTAGTTATTAAACATATTGGCAACAAAAGCTAAATTGAGCTTGTAGATACCGTTTACGACGTCGCTAGGAGTTACAAAGCTACGACAGCCCAGTTTAGCGGCTTGCTGAAGCATGATTTCCGCTCTGGACATATGGTTCGGTTCCATTAAGGCTTCCAAGGTGACGCCAGCCGTGTTGGGCGCAATCTGTTTGATAAGATAAGTATAAATCTCGGAATCCGTGATGTCGGACTGGAAGTTGTTGCATCGTCTGGCGATGCCAGCGTTCTCCAAATGATGATTCACCCATCTAAGGAGTATGGCCTCCGGAGATAGTTTTAGCAGATCTTCGATTCGTTCACCATCTTGCAGAAGCGTGGTAAGACCAGGACAATTCTCAAGAGTAATCTGATTGAACAAGCCAATTCGGATAATCTGCCAGAGCAGTCCCAACACCAAATGGGGTGAACCTTTTGTAAGATCGTGGGCGTCAATGTTTATGATATTGCAGCCAATAGATTGAGCCGAAGATAACGCGAGCGTTAAGTTCTCGTGCTTCTTGTACAAGGTTAAGTTTTTCTTATTAATCGTACGCTCATCAATGGTGTCCGGACAGGAATGATTGATTATTTTGCTAAAAAATAAATGAGAAATTAACTTTAGCAATAAATCAATAAATTTTATAATGATTTATCTATTAAATTGAAATTT
The DNA here is from genome assembly GCA_039654445.1 of Cataglyphis savignyi. Classification (NCBI taxonomy): domain Eukaryota; kingdom Metazoa; phylum Arthropoda; class Insecta; order Hymenoptera; family Formicidae; genus Cataglyphis; species Cataglyphis savignyi. The sequence continues at coordinate 8,383,306 of JBCEZY010000002.1, read as the reverse complement.
ATAATTTCGATATCTTGTATTTTTTTAAATGTTAAAACCCATGTATACACAAGTGTATACTCTGTATATATCTTCTCTAGCCTTCCCTGTTCCATGATTGCAATAATCGAACAAAAAAGTGAAATAAGATTGAAAGTGAGAAAAAGAGAATACGAAGAATAAGAATAGAGTGGAGAAAATGTGTGGGAAGGAAAAGGCGAAGCGAATGGACGTAAGAAAATCGTAGTGGCAGAATTGGAGTTAAGAAAAAGTTGGAAAAAAAAGGGAAATAAAATAATTTTTATTTCTCTTTTTTTTCCAACTTTTTCTTAACTCCGATTTTATTTCCACTACTTCTATTTCTCTTTTTCTTAGTTATTGCTTCTTTTTTGTCTTTTGCCTATCTCTTCTATTTGCTGACTTATCTAATGATAGAAGAGATAGGCAAAAGACAAAAAAGAAGCAATAACTAAGAAAAAGAGAAATAGAAGTAGTGGAAATAAAAGAAAAGAACAAATATAGAGAGATGATAAAATGACGCAAATAAGCGTAAAATAAATATATAGTATACAGGGTGTCCTGCAAAGATTGCCAACGCTCGTAGAGCACAGGTAGACCATAGTAAACTGAACAGAAAAGTCCTTTACCATTTTTTGATCTGAACTTTCTTTTCGTTGTTATACGATGTTAAAGTTAGCTAATCAGCTCCTGTCTATACAACAGAAAACCGTCTCGTTACCGACTCCCGACGTCCCTCTTTTGTTTTCCGTTTTTAAAAAAAATTTACTCTGCTCTACCCACTCACGAGCGTTGGCACAATCTTTGGAGGACACCCTGTATAAATGCATAAAAAAACAGATAAGATGAAAAAAAATAAAAGGAAAAAGAAAGGGAATTGGGAGGAAAAGATGACAATGAAAAAAGATATGTTGAAAACAAGAATGGAAATATTAAAGAATTGCTTGAAAAAAAGAGAAGAGGAGTAAAAAAGAAAAAATATAGAAAAAAATGAAGAATAAAAATGAGCATTTCAGAGAAGTTAAAAATTATTAAGATAACCGATAGGAAGGAGAATAAAAGATATTGAGTTATTAAAGAGTTATTAAAAAGAAACTAAGAAGGAAACTAAATGGAAGAAAAACTTGATGGAAGGATTAAAAGATTTGAAAAAGGAAATTTAAGAAGTAAGATAAAGAAAGGGATCCGAGAATAGAATAAAATGATAAAGAAGAATTTGAAATAAAAGAATTAAAATAAAAGAAAAGGGATAGAAGGAAAAAGAAAGGAAATAAGGAGAAGAATTAAAGAAATAAAAAAGACTATAAATATTTTAATAATAAAAAAGAAAGAAGACAGAGAGCAAATAGGAAAGGAATAAATATAGCAATAGGAAATAAAAAAAGGAAAAGGAAGCAGACGATACACAGAAAATGATTGATTGACCCCTATTAAGTTAACTCCACCAGCACCAAATAAGTTTTAACCTAAATTAAAATTAGATGCTAATTAGGCCAAAGTCTGAAATGAGATGCTTAAACCGTTTGGCAGAAAATTGTTTTATTTTTTGGCAGAAAATCAAAAATGTTTTATTTTTGAGATTTGTGAAAAATGTTTTAAATAAAAGTTGTAGTAGCGCTTTAAGTAGAAAGGTGAGTGATGTGATTTTAAATAGCATTAAGATAACATAAAAATCATTTTCGGATAATACTAACGTTGGCAGTATTGTATCTTCCAAGTCTCATTACTCGGAAAATATTTAATAGAAAAAAACTTTATTATAGTTTTGAAAAGCTCTTAAAATAAGCTACAAGAATATTGAATAAAAAATTGGGGATTTCCACTTAAGATTTTAAAGTTAAACCTTGAGTCCTTCATAACTGTGCTCAAGATCAAATGGATATCGCCGTTTGATGCATTTGTTGAAACTATAAAATTTTTGTAACATTCTTTTTTTAAATGCTTTTTTTAAATTAAGTATGTTATACATACCAAAGTAAAATTCCATCTTTAACTTTGTCATAAAGCGCCTTTCCCTCGGGATCGATAGGCAGCAGGTGCTTCAGATCTGGATCGTGTAAGAGATTGGTGTTGATCCAATCGCTGAACGCCAGTTGTTCCTCGAGCCTGACGGAATGTGTAGTGCCTTCACTTGATGCCTCGGAAATTCCGCCTAAAGTTTCAAGGTTCTCTTTTTTCGAGACAACATGTTTGAACGTAGAACCCAATTCGTTAGCTTTGAGCTCCTTGCAAAGTTTCTCAAACTCCTCAAACGAAAGACGACCTCTGTGCTCGAGTTGCTGCTTATCATCGTATTCTTCGATCATCTGACGCACCTTGTAGCCTGGCATCTTGAAACCGCAAACGTCCAGTGCGTTTCGCAGTTCAGTGACATTAATAAAGCCATCTCCGTTTGCGTCAATCTATCCGAGAGAAAAAAATCATCAGCCATTTCATCAATAACTCGATATGTTACGTTATGAAGATTAAAGGTTAAAAAAATATTACTTTCCTATATTTTCAATTAAAATTCTGATTATACTGATATCAATAAAGAATAATTTTATTATTCAAGATGTAAAATTTTTATTTATTTTTTTTCATAATATTGATGAAAGTCAATGATATAAGATTTATAATTGCAGGTGCGACTGAAATAGATTTACGGAAGGTTTAGAGACAGACGAACAGTACTTGAATAGTACTTTTAAATCACAGAAACAACTTTTATTAAATTAATGTTGGAATTTTTAATTCAAATAAAATTGATCTTAAAAAGATTTAACAATCTTTACATCGTTTGCAGAATGTTTTTATACGCAATACGTTAACACAACACATAATCTTCACGATATCATCGATTATACTAAATCGAGCAGAGAACTATGTAGTATATGGACTGTATAATAATAAATTGTAATTATTATGCATTTGATACATTTTACTCGCTTGCTCTCCGTCATTAGACTGATTGAAATTTGACGATTACGCTACTTTCGATCCTCATATTTATCGCAATTTCAGATATAAGAACCAATTACGATAAAGAATTGATATGTTTGCCCAAATATGAGTATCAAAACTTGTAAGTAAAATGTCAAGAAAACCTTGCGCGGAAAGAAAGTCATCAAAGCACTCAAAATATTAAAAAAAAAAGATTTTCTACCTCAGTTATTCCGTATTTTAACAATTAATTATTAGATATAGAGATAGCAATAATGAGCACATTTTATAACATTCCATCTGTCTCGTTCAGTCTCAATGAACGACAATCAATTATATAATTTACGTAAGTATAGTGAATGCTGCCATTGCTTATCACTCTATGCCTAATTATTATGCAACAATTTACATTTAGTCATCCGGGATAGAAGGTTCAACTGATAGTTAAACATAATCGGATCATTTGAGAATAAATCTGAAAGTCTGCGCGATGATCACACGTACTAAATTGTTGTATCCGGCATGATACTGAAATATATGCCCAATATTCCCTTAGACAGCAGGAGATTCGGATTACATAATAAAATAAGATCACCGGCTTTGAGATTTATTTGCAAGTATGGCTTTTTCTATTATTGGAATTAATTCAAATAGTCAGATGATCATACCTTCCAAAATCTCTTCTGCAAACTGTTGCACTATCTACTTCGATAGTCTACTAATATTAACATCTCCAACACTCGGGAAAGAGACCAACTTCAGTGACAAGAAAATGATCCTATCAAAATTCTTAGAATCATCAAAAAATGGAAAGAGCAATCAGGAATTCAAAATGCATTTTATATTACACAGTACAGTACAGAATTCTTCATGAATAAAATCTCCAATTATTCTCTTGAGACAAAACTTGAAGTTTTTTTAATTGGCCTTTCAGAGGCTTTTAAACTGAAAAGCAATTGAAGGAGCAACTGAAAAGCAAATGAATCGCTAAGAGATTTTATCTAAAGCAAAATGATTTTGAAACTCCAGATCCCTTAACATTTCGTGACTTCTCCTGGTCAATTCTCTATCAGTAATTCTCTAGCGTGAAAAAATTTATCCCGTTATCACAATAAATTACCGCCGGTAGTCCTCTCCGGGCAATAAATCTTTCAAACGCGGCCAAGAAATTACTAAAAGTATAGTCATCTGCGATTTCCAAATATATGATATGAATTGTTAAGCATCCAAAGAGAACACAATATGCTTTGTGGTATTTTGTGACTTCTCCTTCCGCGGGCTTAAAAAAAAATGACTCTGCATAATCTATATCGATATGCATAAAGAGACGTGTTAGCTTAATGCGAAAACTTAGAGGTGATCTTCCATCCGTTGATGTGACATCAGAGCTCAATGATGCGTGTACATCACACAATTTACACAATATGAGTTTTGACTGAGTTTTGCACTCTAAGTATCTAAATATTGTTGTCGCAAAGTTCGCAGGATCAATTGGAGCTTCTTGTATAGGATGAGAACATATGTGTTTTTAATAATTAACTAATCAACTTTTGAATAATATCTGAAAACCATTCGATCTCACTTAAGTCTGCTCAACGCAACCTTCCTCCCACGCGCAAGATCCCATTGGTATCTAGGGAATGCGAAATAGCGAAATAAATGGACTATTCTTAAAGATTTTTTATTATTCAAATCCTAGATTTCTTTTTTGAAGGGCATCCGTTACACTTTTTTGATCCAGACGGTTTTGGCTTGCATTATTTCGGAAGCCGAGAAAAATACATAGTTTCTACATTTTAAATTAAAAATTACAGAAAAATTATAAATAAACCTAAGTATACAATCTGTCTGATAAATAATCAAACTGACGCTGCAAAAAATGAAACAATAGCCGTATTGTTATAAATTTGTTTTTTATTCGAAATATGTTCCTTCTACATTGGAAGCAATCAAGTAATAAGAGGAACAATTTTTAGAACTCTGATGTCAGAATCACCTCGAGTCGCGCGTTTTTAATTTTTAAATTGTAATACTATATTGAAACTATAGACATCCATTAATTGCTCTTTGAACCCTTCTATTGATTATCTAATTCATTAAAATTCTAGCAAATTGTTTAATTTAAAAATAAGTAATCAAAATCCCACTGTTAAAAAATTCAAGATGGGTAGACGAAAACGATTGCACTATCAATGGTTTGATAATAAACCTTTCTGAAAAATCTAGATTAGAAAAATTTCTGATGTTCCTCACAAATTGTTCTATCTAGTCTGTTAAATTAGTTTGTAGCATTTCAAAAATAAAAAAATATTCGACGAATATGTAACATCTAAAAAATATGAAAAAATTAAATTCAAATTTTAAGAGTAACTATTCGAAATTGGCAACATCTATTAAGTTGACGCAGCCACTTTAGCACAATCGAATAAAACTTATACAGAACTTTAATGCTCTTTTGATGATCAATTCCTGATTTTGTTGCTCCAGCCGATTCGGAAAAATAATGGTTAATAATGTTAACTTAAGATTAAAGTTAGCACAGCCATTAAAAAAAAATTGTTTTTAATATAAAAATAAAACATTTTTTTAGTGCTAATTTATTGTTAATTATAGTTGCCCTATTCCCAATTTTTTTACTCCATTTTTAAACTTCAAAAATCACTATCAAAGCTACTTCTCACCAACAAAACATTCTAAAATTGCAAATAAATGAGATATTTTGATAGATTACGTTTTTGATTTTGTTGCTCGCTATTTGCAGCAAATCCGATATTGTTGCTCCACCTTCAACTTTTAAAAACCACTCCTAATCAACTCTACGCTAGCACAACACCTTAAAATAAGTAAAACAATAAGATATTTCGGTAGATTATTTTTTTTTTATTTTGTTGCTCGCGAGTTGCGATTCTTACATTTTGGGGTTTTAAAAACGTGTCCTTAAAATATTAAAATAAAATTAACAAAAGTGCTAGAGTTATACAGGTTTGAAGTAGAAATGCCAGATTGAACTCCCGCGGAGAAGCTCTCCTCACAGAGAGCTACATTACAAGATTTCTTCGAAACTGAAGATTTTCTCTATGGTCCTGGTATAGTTGATTAGAGATAAGTTACTTAAATCAATCGTTATCCACTTTAGTCATAACAGCATGAGAAACTTTAAATGCGTATTTCTCGAGACAACATTTTTCAGATCGAGCGCATATTTTTCTCAAAAACTATTGGGCCGATTGACTTAAAATTTTACACATATATAGAGTAATTGTATACTTATAGCCATAACTAGAATTATACCAATAATTTGGATATTTCCCCTTCGCCTCCTTGTTTTAGATAAAAATTTTTCAAAAAAATCAAACCTCAATTTTCAAACAACTGCGATTTTAATGAAAATGTTCGGACTTGATTAGTTCTAGTTCAGGCGATAATTACATTCATATAGATTTAAAAAATCTTTGGTTTTTTGTTTCGGACAATTACAACGATCGCAATTCGTGCGCGCGATTATACCGACATTTTAAAACATGAACATGTACATCGGTGTATAATTCATATACATATTAAAATAAAATATCTTATAAAAATTTGTGTTGTTAATTTAAATGTTATTAAATATGTGTGTGATACCTCTGCCCTGTAGATTCAATAATTTTTTCAAAATTAATTCCTAAAAAATACCTTAAAAGCGGGTATTTAGAATAAAATACCCCCTTAAGGGTGAAGCAACAAAATTGGATTTATTGCAAATCACGAGCAATAAAATCAATAAAATGTAATCTATTGAAATATCTTATTAATTTATTATTTTAAAGTGTTGTACTGACGTAGAGTTAGTTAGGAGTAGTTTTCAGGAATTAAGGGTGCAACAACAATATCGAATTTGTTGCAAATAGCAAGCAACAAAATCAAAGAAACGTAATCTATCAAAATATCTCATTTATTTGCAATTTCAGAATGTTTTGTTGGTGAAAAATTGCTTTAGCAGATTTTTGAAGTTTAAAAATGGAGAAAAAGAAATTGAAAATAAAGCAACTAATTAGCAACAAATTAGCACTCAAAAAATATATCCTATTTTTATATTTAAAAAATTTTTTTTGATGATTGTGCTAACTTTAATCTTAAATTAGCTACTATTTTTTCCGAATTGGAAGCAACGCTGAAGTAACAAAACCGGGAATTGAACAAATAGCAACAAAAAAAGCACTAAATTTCTGTATAAGTTTTAGTCAATTGTGCTAAAATAGTTGTATCAGCTTAAGAATTGGCGAGTTCCTTTGACAAAGAAATCAATCTAAGATATGTTCCAGAAGAGGATTTTGATTTTAATGAACGAATTAAGATTGCAGAAATAAGATTAGCAATCTTTTTCGTTTAAAAAAATTACCATTCTAAATTTCATCATTACTTACTCCCATGAAAAATATTGCAAAAAAATGTGACATTCTACTATATAGGTAATGTCTTTAGAAAGAACAAAATTAACACATTATTAATAATATTGAAAAAACATAGAATTAGCAAAGTATTGAGAAAAAACAAATTCTCAAATTACAAAGATAAAATATCTAACATAACAATTGATAAATAGGTATCATTAATAGTGAATTTTGTGGAATCAAAAATATTATATATCAGATGTAAATGATTCAGTTGGATGCGGTGGATTATTCTGCCAATTTTTTAATCTTTTGAGAATGAATTGTTAAAAAAGAATATTTTTTTTCAATTGATTGTTGGATTTATTTGCGATAATGCTTCTGTAATAATAGACAAAATTTCCTTCTTCAAAACGAAATTAATAGAAAAGAATTCAAATCTTGTAATACTTCCATGTGTGTGTCATTCATCAGCATTAGTAGCAAGAGAGGCCTACGAAACAATTCCTCAAGATTGTGAGCATTTTATTAGTTTCCAAATTTTTCATTTCCAAATTTATTAACAGCAACCCAAAAACAATAGCTATTTTCCGAGATTTCTTTCAGATTTCCTTCAGATATGCTTTAAAGGTAAATCTTTGAATATTTTGAAATATACAGAAACACTTGGCTAATATATTCAGAGAAACTTAGAAATACATTAGGCAATTTTTTTATAAAACAGGTATCTAAGAATGTTTGTGCTGCAGATAATTTGCTTTCAATTTGTCAAAATCCTACAACAAAAGCTTATTTCTTGAATTGGCACTTAATACCTTCATCAATCTATTCTATTTATCTCTCATTAGACCAAGCTTTAAACAATACTGATTATAATTAAAGCCAAATGTAATAGTCATTTCCGCGTATATAAGAGATTTTTTTTTAGAAGCACTCACATTAATCTATGTGACCGAAAACCGCGCACGAAATTGCCACAGTAAACGAACGATAGGGGAATGTCGATACCCTTGCGCATAAGCTTATTATCATCGTAATCGCCGAAGCCTCATCTGATCAAAGTAAAAGAGAGAGACACACAGAGTCTTGTTTCTACGCAACTGAGTCGAACAGATTTCGTCTTCTAATGAAAAAATTATGATAAATCTTATTCGTGTTAAATATATATACGGTATCCCAAAAATTTTGACACACCCGAAGTGTGAAGGTAGATTGGGCCAAACTGAGTCGAAAAGTCCTGTACCATTTTCTTCTATAACGCTTCAGAAAGAAGTTATTATTGAGTAAAGTTTGGCCAATCATCGTCGATCTTTAGTCAAGCGTACATTGGTGAGCCACGCGCCTGATAGTGTGCGTGAGCGTTCAGCTATTACAGCGGCGTATCACTATCATGTTTATGCTACAGAGGCGCGCTCACTGACATGTATTCGGCTCAAGATCGGCGCTGATTAACCAGATTTTACTCAATATATATATACATATATATGCATATATATACATATACATATATATATATATATATATATATATATATATATATGAGAGAGAGAGAGAGAGAGAAAGAGAAAAAGGGAAGAGAGAGAGAGAGAGCGAAAGCATTCGCATCAATCCGCGAATTACCGCACTTATGATAAATGTAAATGATTATCTGTTCTCTTTGGTAACAAATTGTTCAAAACGATTTGCACTTATTTGTTCCATATCCGAATGTTCGTTGCGTAAATCCGATTGGAAGACCTAATTTTTACGTTGACAAAAGTCAATTAATAATATAAGATTTATAATCGCAGGTACGATTAAAATAGATTTATAGAAAGTCGAGGGACACGCAAACAATATTCTTGAATCACAATGAAGACGGATACTTTTATTAAATTAATATCAGAGTTTTCTATTCATATAAATTTGTCTAATGATCTTTATATCGTTCGTAGAACGTTTTTATACACAATGTGCATTAACACAATCTTTGCAACATCGTCGATTACACATAAATCGCGTGAGTAGAATACTAGAAGTTATTATTATGCGGTATGATAGCGGATTGCTCTTACTTGTTTGCTTTCTATCGTTAGACTGACTGAATTCAGCGATTTCGATCACTCTATGTTCGATTCTCACATGGATTTGTTACGCTTTCACGTGTTAGAATCAATTACGATAAAGAACCGTTACGGTTGCCCAAATATGGGCATCAAAATTATTTGTTATCATTCCAACACGCGCAAAGTCTTCGCCTATAAGTGAAGTGTCGAGAAAGCCTCGGATGGGAAGAAAATCATCAAAAAACTCAAAATGTAAAAAGAAAGACTTTCTAAAATAATCTATCTCACTTCTCATCTACCTCATCTACCTCATTCTATTTCAATTATTAATTGTTAGATCAATATAAGTAGCAATAATAAGTACATTCTGTAACACATTCTGTAAATTTTTATTTAACTGGAGCGAGGTAATGATTATGAATAACAATAGATAAATAATACTTGCAACATTATCTTCGGTAATATTGTGGCAATAGCTTTTCTGCAACACTGATTTTATATGGAAGAAAATTTATCTTTTAAGGAAGGATGATTGCGTATACAGCAGGTAATAAAGTACAATTAATTTAATGATCATATACTCATGTAGAGAGCGTTAACAGATTTCGTAAAGTATATCTCGCAATGATAAAAGAATAATTTTCTTAGATTCAAAATAAAAGAATTGTTTTTATAACAAACTATATTTAAGTTTTTAATATGATGAGTATATATCTGTGCGCATGCGCGTGCACATGTCAAGAAAGAAAAGCATGATATATATATATATATATATATATATATATATATATATATATTTCTTAAT
>JBCEZY010000002.1:8317164-8327164 GCA_039654445.1 Cataglyphis savignyi | reverse complement strand
TTTATCTCGCCATTGTGTTTAGTCTGTTTTTATGAATATATTTTTTATGAATTTATTTCAATGCATCTGACAATTTTTTGTTGATTAAAATGAGCAATCTGACAGAACAAATTTATATGAAATTCTGTGTGCAACTCAAAAAATCTTTTATAAACATTTGAAATATTGAAAACAACGTTCGGGAAAGAGATCCTTAAATAATACTGCAACGTGTTAAGGATGTTTTGGGTGCACAAAGTAGCAAAAAACTTTCAAAATTTATATATATATTTCTTACGTTTATTTATTTTGTTTAAAAAATCAATCCGGATGATAAAAAAATTAAAGTGTTACAAAATAATATGATTTTTGATGTCTTCATAAAAGAAAATAGTTGTAATATTTTTCCTAATTTATAACAAAAACTTGTGATCGTGAATATCCTCTGAAATCAACTGCAAAAAAAAAAAAAAAAAAAAAAAAAAAAAAATTATAGAAAGAGAAAAATAATTTTTCTACAATTTTTAGTAAATAATTTTTAAACGTAAATGGTAAATGAATCTAAATTAAGTTTTGCACAAATATTCATTAGAGTTTTCTTAATATATAAAAATTTTTAGTTCGTTGACAATGTTTTTTCCTTGTCAAATTTGTCAATAAGTGCTATAATACTCGATTTTCTATAACAATCAATAGTAACTTCAAATTTAAAAAATTTCCAAATTGTTAAGAGAATTGTATTCAGATTTTGCAGATATTCAAAAGAAATAGTAGAACACTAAAATAGTAGAATAATTTAAATCCAAATTTTCATGTTTTTGTTTCACGCATCGCTATCAATTCAAGAATTCTTGTCAAAGTATAAAATGACAGTTTCATACTCTTCGTATTCCCTCGCACACACGCCAGCGAACTTTTTTATTTTCAAAACTCAAGTCTTTTAAAAAGCCAACTTTTGAATCAATTAAATGCGATTAAAGAAAATTCGCTGATAGAAATGCAGTATATCTAAATCAGAAAAGTTTCGAAACATCAAAAAGAAACATTTATAGAGGATATACAAAATGGAGGGGAATACTTTAAAGACAACAAGGTTGAATAGTTCCTATGTAAGTTAGAAAATTGGTCTATTGAAAAGTTCAGGAATTTTCCGGACAATCCTGTATGTGTGTAATCCATAAAATAAAATATAAAAAAGTGAGTCATAAAATACATGATAATAATATTCATAATTCGATAATACACACAATCTATATAAAAAATAAATAAAGCAAAATACGCTTTATGTTTTATCAAACACTTATTTTCTTACCGATGCATTTTGATCGACTTCTTTACAGTTGCTACAAATATAATCGTCTTCCTCAGCGATTTCTGTGCGATCCAAACCGACACAATGCATATGAAACCAACCTTCGCAGCCACCATCACACTGAACCCAATCAACTTCTTTACCTAAAGAAACAAATAAAATAATATATCTTAAAACATTAAAAAAAAGAAAAAGTTATTTTAAGAATATCTAATTTGTAAATATATATGTATATAATAAAATATATAGAAAAAATTATGTAATATTTGATACACGATCTAAAAAATTTAGGTATACAATTATATTGATAATATTTATTATAGACAATATTATTCTTATAAATATGACAATATAATTATATAAATATAATTATTATGTTTGGAGCATATTTATAATAATTAAAAATATCATTAAAAACACAGTCCGAATGATGAATAAATAATAAAGTCCCTTACCACTAGGCCGCAAACAGTTAACCGCCGCGCAATCATCCTCTTCATCTGAGCTTTCTTGCTTGGTTTTTTTCGTGCGATTACCACCTCGCTTCCTAGGACCCTCATCACCCTCACTCTTGCGCTTCATCTGAAATTCATATTTGAATGAAATCAAACTGATATTAGAAAAGTCGTAAATTGTCAATTGTCTTAAATCATAAAATATTTTTAATTTAAAGTATTGAAACAACACGCGCGCGTGTATGTATCTTTATCTAGTTTATATACAGAATGTTCATTTGAAAATTTTTATACAGAGTGTTCATTTAAAAACCCTGTTTATTTTCTGATCGACTATTTTTGCAAAAAATGTTTCGTACAAAAGTTTTATGACTTTGAAAGGAACATAAGATGGTACTATTGATTTAACCTTGGATTGAGACGTAGTTAGATGTTGAAAAATCACGTAAAGGTCATCTTTAATTTTTTAAACCCTCATTTTTCATTGCATATTCTTGTTTAAATCAAGAGCTTTTCAAAATGTTATAAAATTCTTTTTTATTAAGTATTTTACGAGTTATGAGGCTTGAAATGTACTATATCGCCAGCATTACTATTATCCCAAAATGATTTTTACGTTACTTTAATAATGCTATTTAAAACTACATTAACGCTACTGATTGCTACTTAATACATCACTTAAAAGCCTACAACTTATTTAATACATTTTTCTCAAATCTCGAAAATAAAGCATTTTTGAGAGGAAAAGAAAATAAAAAATGGTTGAAGATTTATTTTTTATCAAGGAATACTGTTATGTATGAGCGAGATCTAATAGTTCACATTGCTAATTGGTCAGTTGAAAATTTATTTCTAATCATTTAATCGAATTGGTTATCCTAGATCTAGGCATCTGTCGATAAAAGATAGTTTGTGCTATGGGGATATGTTATTAACAAGACTCTTCCGTTATATACTTATTGTTATTGGGTGTGTGAATTAATTAACACCCCATATTTTTTTATAAATTAATAACTTCCTTGCTTGATATGTGTATATGTGTAAATAAAATAAAAATGTATTGATTAAAAAATTAAATTCATCATTACCAAAAATAGAAGTTAAAAAAAGAATTAAATACCTTGCGAGGTCCACGTTTCATGGGAACCGGCGAACTACTCTGTCTCTTCTCCTTAATGATAGGACTGCTTTTGTTACGTTTAACTGTGTTTTTCTCTTCGATTTTCTGTCGTCCAATTTTTTTCAACAATTCAAACTCCTCTTTCCGTTTTCTGCCTCGTTTTTTCATCTCCTGATTGGCATTCACTTGAACTTCTTCAAATGACTTATATTTTCGCATAGTGTTATGATTATTCATGTGACTTAAGATACGCCAGATATGTTGCGTCTCGTCCAAGGCAACTTCCAACAAATCACCCTCCATCATTAGTTCCTCCAAACGTAATCTCGCGTTTGTCGATAATAAGCCAACCGATTCGCCACCACTGTCATCCGATTGAGTTTTCCGCCGAATTTTTGAGACTGAAATAGTAACACAAAGTTACAATCATTATATCACATAAAATCTATATTTCAAATATATCATATATCTATCACATGTCATAATTAGAAATTTACTGTATGAATATGCATGTTCGTTGCTATTGAAAGTACTGCAGGTTGGTTCGTCATCCATAGCAATGACATCATCATCGTCATCCTGCAATATTAGAAATATAATAGTTTATATATTTTATACTTTGTTCACATAAACTACAATATAATTCATAATGTGAGATATAAATTTACAAATCGTATTATACAATCGACACTCACAGCTGTACTAAGCGCACTATCATCCGAATGCACTCCACTGAGAGGCGCGATGGCTTGGACTCTTTGATGCAGTTCGGGATTATTTGCTGCTTTCTTCAACTCACTGCTGATTATCTTTTCCGTCTTCTCCCTCGCCGCCGCTTCAACTAATTTTTGCGACATCACAGAAAGTTTTGCCAGTATTGACGAGATCTCTTCAGTAGCTAATGCTTGTCTCGCTCGATCCTATATACATAATTAATGTAGGCTTATCAATATTATGATAATGTCGTTTACTTAAATAATATTAAAGAATATACTTGCCTGCCAATTCATTGCACGTTCAGTCAAGCATTGCAATGCTTCACCCTCTGGCAATCGAATCGGAATTTTCTGGAGACTCACTAAGAGGGCTAGTATCGTCTCTAGACGAGGTCGTCGAGAACGTAGACAGCACGGACATAAGAATTTTATGTCCCTTGGACCTGGTGGTTTACCCTTGTACGATGTCTTAGGTAGAGGCACGCAATTTGCTACAAGACAAAAATTAATATTAAATAATAGCGATAATTCTTTTTTTCACGATTTATTATATAGTGCTATACTTACTGTGAAACCAATCTTTGCAAAGCTCGCACTGAAGCATAATGCCAAATCTTGGTCGCCGACAGACGCAGTATTTGGAATCTTCTACATCGGCTTTCATCTTCATCAGATTTCTCTCTCTCAAGCTTCTCATTGCTTCCATCTCGCGCTGCTCCGCTAGCTTAAAGGCAGCAACCACATTCGCTGAATCACTAGAGTCATCCAATTTTGTATCACAGACATAAACAGCCCCTATGGACTCGTCGCCCTTATGCTTTTTGGTTTTCATCGCCTGCACGCCGACACCAATTCGCGGAGATAGAGCTTCCATCAATGTATAGTGAGAGTTTTTTCTCAGGAATGTCCTCGCAGTTCTCTCTTTCCATGCTTTTGCCTGCGAAAGTGTAGATTCCAGCATCGGAAGAGCGTCCAGGTGCAACGAAATATTTCTACCTTTTCTTATCAAATCGTCTAGAGTGTCATAATATGGAAAATTTTCTTTTGCTTGTATCTCATCTACAAGCTTCGTCCAATTCTTCGCTTTATTCAATGTGTCTTGAAGATTATCTAAACTCGGCAAGTATGCTTCAACTTCATCTGCCTCGCGAATAAATTCCTCCACACTGGCAATGGTTCGTCTATTTTTCGTGTGAAGAAATATCTTGGCTTTCTCTTCCCACTTATCAATAGCTTTCGTTAACGCATGCAATTCCGACAGCGTATTTTCAATACTGAAATGAGGCGGTATCGTCATGCCCTTCTCGATCAATTTCGCTACTTCTTCGCGACTGACAGATTTCGGATCGTCTTGGAGGGATTTTACTTCTTCTAACCACTGTATCTGTGATAATCTCTGCAAAATAAAAAAAAAAATGTAATGATATGTCTAATTCCTTTTTGAGAGGATAAAATTATATACATTAACTATTACATACCTGTTTCAATAATACGAGTTGAGGCAGATCAATGCAGATAGAGTCTCCAAAGTCTATGCATTTCTTCAATTTCTCAACATCGCAATCTTCATCTTTGGACTCCAATTCTTCTGCATCTTTTTGAAACTGCAATACTTGGTCGAGTATGAACTTTACACCATCAGATTCCTTAAGTTCACAGCACAAGTTGGTTATCTCTTTATAAAAAAGTGTTAATTCTTCTACAGTGAGTTTATATTTGGTATCAACTGATTGCCTAGTCCTATAAAAATTGTAAAACATACAAGCAAATAAAATTGCACAAATCCTTATACAAAATATCACAATAAAATTTGTATTTTATTAACCTTGTACGCTGTTTATTATTCAACAGCTGTTGCGCGACACTTGCACACTTCTCAGCATCTTGCACAGCGGTGGTTAGAGCTGTGAGTAATTCGCTCTCAGGGAATTTTTTGTTCTCAGCCTCATTGAGAAGCTCCTTCAATTCGCTCAGTTCAATTTTGTCATTCTTGGGATCCATCGCCTCTTTCACTTTAGTCACCCACGAGTCAAACGACTCAGCTTTCAGTTTTAATTTCTGCAGCATGATTGGTAATTCGTCCAATGTATACCGATAACGCAGTGTATGCTTTTCTGGTGGACAGGTACACAAATCAGCAAAGTGTCTCAAACAAACTAATTGCGAGTTGTGGCACGAGCATGTAACAGCACTCAGGAAGCAGGTAGTTTTGCATGCTTCGCATTGTCTCTCATCGTCCGGCAAAAGTTCGAATGCCTCACGTTCCGCTTCTGTCACACCCTAAGCAGAAGAATTAAGTTACCCAAATTTGAAATTACAAAAATTTTTTTCACATTGTTTCCCTTAATGTCACATCAAGAAAACTTCACGCATGAGTGGCAAGCTCCTGCGAGGAAAAAAAACAAGCTACGTGTTTAGCATCATGGCATAAGGCTTCGAAAAACATAACCTCGTTCATCTAATACGTACATAAGTTACATAATCTGAGATCGCGAGGATGTGCCTGACAAATGAGCATTCGGCCTCAGTCAACGCTGACGGTCGCGAACTACGAGTATTATTTCAAGGATGAAAACGAAACAACAGGTTTGACAGGATATCGAGAGAACATCGAAAATACGTGGCGGCATTAATTAGGTTTCTATAAACGTGGACGTTTATCGGTCAGTCCTATACCAACTTCAACATGTCCAAACGATAATATCGCGCGTATACGCATATACAGGTTTATCGCGCGCGCACACACATACGCACGCAGGCCACGTGTGCATGTGTACGTGAGCGCGCGCTCTGTATGTACTACTCGGTCTGAACATGTTGACCCCTTGCGGCAAATATATTGCCAGTGTTCACATGTAAATTTCTTCTGTGTTGGAAATAAGATCGCATATTCAGCGTGATACCATTGGACATCATCAGGTTTGTTTTTATATATAGCTAGACTGAAATGGAGTAAAATGAGATGGAATGGTTTAAATGTATATATTAAATTATTTTTTAAAATGTGTAGTTAATAATTAATAATTATTTTTTTTAATATAAATTGCTTAAATAGTAATAATAATAACAACAATAATATTATTATTAATAATAATATAATAATAATAATGATAATAATAATAATAATAATAATAATAATAATAATAATAATAAGTATTCAAATAATAATAAAAGAATTTTGTTTTTAAATAATAGTTATTTTGATTTTCTGTTCATACCTAAAAGCAACACAAGAGACAAACTCTTATAAACAATTACTGAAAATCTCACTTTACACTATGGAATTTCACATTATGGAATTTGATATAAAATATCTTACAAAACTGTAGTGAAATGAATGTACTATTCCATTAAAAAAAATCAAATTGTCTCTTATGGACATTTTAAAAAATATTTTTGTTTGAATTATTATATAAATCTTCTTAAACAAGAAATAATTTTTATTTGAATCATTTTTTTATAACTTTTAAAAAAAAATAACAATAACGAATGTATACATTTAAACCAAACACAATGTGTATTTTAAAGTTAGAGAAAAAAAAAAAGAAAACCGGAAAGTACAATAAAACTTAGCTAAAAAGGACAAACCTATTGATTCTTACAAGAAAAATAAAATTGCATATGAAGATTATATCCTCATATAAAATAAATAAAACTTAAAATTCTCTACATTTAATGTTAAATGTAAAGAATACACACACGCGCGCATGCACGCGCAGGCGCGCACCACGCACACGCACACACACACATATATATAATGAGTATAAAATATATGTATAAAATATGAACATTTCAATATATAAGTTCCAATAAAATCTCTATAAAAGCTATTGCATGTGAAAAAGTTGTAGTTGTAACTGTAAGGCCATGACAAATCACAGTCAAACATTTGCAATGTAGTAAAAGTGTTTGACTGTGATTACTCAGTTTGTTTACATTCTTATAGTTATAAAACATTTTCATGTGCAATGATTTTAAACCTTGGAATTACATATGAAATACTATACATATTCAGTATATAAATGTATGTATGTATATTAATATTTATAAATACATAATAACATAAACAAATGATACAAATAATATAAATGTGAATATAAGTTAATAATTATAAATATATAAATATAAATATATAAATATTAATAATTATAAATATATAAATATATAAATATAAATAAATAAGTAAATTACATTTGTTCAATTAGAAATCAAAGAAATTGATTATGTTAATTTATATAAAAAGACAAAAATATTAAAAAATTATTATCTAATAAAATTTCATTAAATTTTCATTAATAAAATGTTTTATGTGGAATGTCAAAGTTTTTCACTTATTGTTAGAAATTTACGATAATAATTTTTTTTGCTTATATATTCTTTAAATATTACTTAGCAGAAAATATAATATGAATAATATAGATATAAACTTACCCATTCCAGTAAATTTTTTCGTAATTTTTTCTCATCTTCCACCATTTGCAGCATATCGTGATATGTGGCGGTTGCGATACCAATATCTAACAAATCCGGATCCAATGACATTTTACAAACTAATTCATCGTGAGAAAATACACAAAATCTCCGCAAATTCGAATAATGCGAGATACATTCTCGTCCAACCTTAAGCTGGGATGAGAAACATACAATTTAGTATAATTAGTATAATTTAAATATAATAGAATATATTTAAATGTATTATGTATATTTAAATAATTAATTTGAATTCTTGAATATATTGTAACACTATAACATATATTCTTTGTTCAATAAAGCCTAAGAAAACGAACTCAACCGCGCGATTTACATACCCAATCCGCAGGTGCAAAATTGACGGCTTCAGCGAAATTGTAACCCTGATTAAAACCTGCGTGATAAGCTCTCGGAAATGTCACAACAAATTCACCTGCATGTTGATCTGTTCTAAATACTGGCACTCCTGTTAAATAATTATAAGATTATTCTAACATATATTCTATATATTTTTGCATATATTCAGAAAAAAAGAATATATATATTAGAAATAATACATATATATATATATATATATATATATATATATATAATTTATATTAAAAATAAATTTTTAGCCAAATTATTCAATTTTTTTTTTAACGAGAAAAAATCTTTTTTGAATCTTATTTCATCTTTTAGTTTATAGAAATTTTCTTTAATATCAAGCTTAATGTACAATGACGTACCTTCGTTTGTCAATATGTTTGGATTCATAATGGTGACAAGCTGATGCAATAGATCAGGCTGACTGTGAAACAGTTCTGGCGCAGCGGACTTCATGGACTGTTCAAAACGTTCTGCCTGAGAACCAGGCACACCGTACCACGTCTTTGGTTCGCCCCAATGTAGATAATTGATAGAATAGCTCCAATGATCTTCGTTGTGCCAACAGAATGTGGCAAAGCACATACCAACATACATCCAAGGAACTTTCATACCACTGATATCAGCGTTAATATGACCTAAGATGCTGCTGCGCAAGACTGGCAGATTATTTAAATTCCACGAAGATTCGGCATATTCTTGATCACAGGTGAATAAATTGACGCTGGTCTTGGTCGGAAATCCTGAACCGTGATCCATCGTATGCAAATCAGCGCCGTATTCTACAGTTACATCCTCATCAATAGACGAGACTATTCGCCAGAATTCCTTTTCTACTAGTGACGTTGGAACCATCTGCAAACAAAAATTTATTAAATGTACAATACATAGAAGATAAATATATTAAATATACAGGATGTTCGGCGTCAATCGCATCACCGATCGTGTAGAGATTAGAGCAAATAAAATTGTGAAGAAAAGTCCTGTAACATTTTTTTTGACAACTCTTAATAAAAGAGTTATTATTAAAGTCTGGCAATTCAACGCTGACCTTTAGCTGGACGCACGTCAATGAGCCGTGCGCCTGACATGTGTACGTGAACGCTCAGTTGTTTACAGCGCCTCACTGACGTGCGTCTGGCTAAAAATCGGCGATGATTGGCCAAACTTTATTAATAATAACTCTCTTATTAAGCGTTATAGAAAAAAATGGTACAGGACTTTTCTCCTCAGTCTTATCTGCTCTACTTGAATACAACGGGTGATGCGATTGACGCCGGACACCCTGTATATATATGCAATGAGAAGAAACAGCCCATTGATATGTGGTTGCTAGGACACGACAATACATACTGTTGTCATTATTGTCATTTGTAAAGCGCTCCTTTCAAAACTTTGTTACTAGCGACTGCATACTTTAGACTGTCTCTTCTCGCCACGCTCTTATACTTGCGCGAATCAATCAATCTTTTTTAATTAATTTCTCAATAATTATTACGAAAATTGTAAAATTTTTTTCCTCCGTTTCACCTGTTTTATCTGCATATAAGAGATAATTCTTATCAAACACCTTAGATATAGA
>JBCEZY010000002.1:8300854-8312688 GCA_039654445.1 Cataglyphis savignyi | reverse complement strand
ATATATATATATATTTCAGATCCATATTGAAGCAGCAGAGATACACGAAGACTATGCTTTTAATTAAGCTGTCATTATGTAAGCATTTAAATGTTCGTAATATTATACGTTTTGTTATGAAAGACTTTTCAACATAGTATTCGGATTATATTTTAGCATTTATATATGAAATGAAATAATTGAAAAGGCACATATATCCACGTTGAAAATATACAGGGTGTTTCAAAAGTGAAGGTTAATCGTTCGGTTTTATATTTATTTATTTTATTGACTTTTTTGTATTTATTTATTTATTTTTTATGTTATTTGTATTTTTTTGCCCTGATTTTCTTATCCTGGATAGTGCTGAAGCAGCCAGTAACTTTTACTTTAACTTTAATTATGTTATTACAAAACTTATAAAAACCATCTCCTCTTTTAAGTCTAATAAAAAAAAAAAAAAAATTCGAAAGCAAAGCAATTTGAAATCTTAACATAAAAATGGCGATAACTCGCGAACAACGCATTTCCAGACCTCCATGTTCATCCAACTTTGTTTCTTATTTTTTTGGATCCCCAATCACCTCCCGATTGAGACCTGCATTTTTGAAACGCCCTGTATGTTCGCATCAGTTTCTCAGTATCGATCACGCGAGCTACACGATTCGCGAAATTTGTTCGAATATATTCATGTCGCCTACGCTTAAAGTCATAAAGAGAAAAGTTTCGATTTCCGGCCCGAGTTTTTTCTTCTGCACACGCGGAAACAAGATGGTGGCGCAAATCGTTTCTAATGGTGGCGTATATAAATCAGCGTGTGAGAGCGAGTCATCGAAAAGCTCGATATTCATGAAGCAAGATATTGCCTCCGTTCGGATGGAAAAATTGCGAAAAAAAATCTCGATAGCGAAACGAGATCCAAAATACAATGGGAGTTCCCCCCCTCCTCGCCCACTCCCCTCCCCTCCTTGCTACGGTCGAACGGAGTTCGCGGAGTGAAAGGTGACGACAGCGCGGAAAAAAAAAAAAAAAAAAAATTATGTCACGCGGAGAGATTCTCTCGCAGGGAATAGGCGCGATCAAAACTTCGCATACTCAAATTTAGGTTCAGTCATACGAAATAGAGATCTTGCCGAGGGGATCTCGAGAGAGATTCAAGGAAAAAGCGCACACTATTCTTATCGATAAGTTTCCCGTGTCCTATCGCTCGATAAAATTTTGAAACGTAGTATTTCCCAATTGCCTTTCCTTTTCCCAACGATTTTCCCAACATTTCCTCGACGTGACATCATTCAGGTCCTATTGTCACGGCCATTTTATATTATGTGGCGTTTCGTTATTAAACGTTGACAGTAATAGAGTTTGCCAATCTGAGAGGCACTATATTATGTAAAATAAAATGTACTCATATTTTTTTCTCTGTACAACATTATATTATATTGTAAGCACTGTAAAGTTTCTGTAAAATCCCTTTCGAAGCGGAGAGATAAGAAATAAATAATTTTGGGTGGATTTTCTATTCACTCATCTAGTAGTTTGACAGATTGACTTCTTTATTTGATTTGACGTATTCATGTAATTAGTATTGTTTTTTTATAAATATTGCCACTGTCAATCGACTGTCAGTTGACGTCTGTATTTGCGACACACACTCCATTGATGCAGTCGTAAAGTGTAACACTAGTCAAGCAGAGGAAAGGGAGAAGGAAGAAATATAGGAAAATTCTTTCTTTCCATCTCGCTTCGTATTTAGCGTTTCGACACGATGGCACGAATTTGTTTTCCTCGTTTTTCTTTTCGCTTTTTTTTGGCCCGCATCCCGAATGCAACGATGCACCGCGTGACACTTAAAAAGTCATTACACATATTTCACAAGTGGAAGGAAATATGGAGAGACGCCGTGGAAAAGACAGCGTGCGATTGTGCGTATATTCGAATGGCGTGTGCATCGAACACGCTTGACAAGAGGAAGAACGGTTCCTTGCTCCTTTTTATTTTCTCCCTCATCATCGTCCTTATCATTGCGATCATCGGCAATTTTACTTATCTTGTAGAAAATATATTATCGTAGATATAAAAAAAAAAAAAAAAAATGTGCGTCGCATATATTCGAACGTATAATTTTCGTATTTCTTTCAAAAAAAAAAAAAAAAATGATCATTTTTCAATTCAACATCCTTCGTCTCGATGACGATGACAATGACGATGACGATGACGATGACGATGATGATGTTGATGACGAGAAGGATGACGAAATGAAGTCACGGCGTAGGGAGTAATAAGGGCCATAATGCTTCGAATCGTCCATTCGACGACCTGGCAAATACTTACGGGCGGCGGTTTGATCTTGCAGATGCCGGACTTCTCGGCGATCGGCCGTATTTTCGCAATGTAGGCGAGCGGATCGTGAAACTCCTCGTTGGTGGGTTCGAATACCGGCGCCTCTGGTGGTACTGTAAACTCAAAGTCGCTCTCGGCGCGGTCGCAGGCCATGTTGTCTTGGACGCAACGATTGCCGCAGTTGCTTTTCGATCCCATGACCTGTTGGAGGATCGGCGGTAACGCCACGGCTACCTCAGACGCTGGCTGACTAATCGGCTGTTAGCTGGCACGTACGTACGTACGTACGCATGCACGCGCTTTAAATTCGTAGAGTGAGGGGACCTCCACGTTTAGACACGGACACCTCGGGGCGAGCACTTAATTCGGATTAACCGCGTGACCACGTAACCACGACATTTCTGGACCGATCATGTTCCCACGTGTGTGTGTGTTGATTCACTGGTGATGTTGCTGCTTGACAATGAACGACGCGCGACGGATGCGAATCACGCGGACACAACATCAACGAGACACATCACATTCTCACACGACCCACCGTAACTGCACGTAACTGATT
The DNA here is from genome assembly GCA_039654445.1 of Cataglyphis savignyi. NCBI lineage: Eukaryota > Metazoa > Arthropoda > Insecta > Hymenoptera > Formicidae > Cataglyphis > Cataglyphis savignyi. The sequence continues at coordinate 8,309,810 of JBCEZY010000002.1, read as the reverse complement.
ATTCTGTTCCGTCCGTGTTTCGCTTGCTTCCCCTTTCCCCACTTTTCATAGAGTATATAATCTCAAGTAAAAGAACGCGTTGAGTGATGATTTTCATTGGCGCTCCGGTTCGCCGAGTGATAAAGTTTATCGAATTAACGTTGGGACATTTGTGCGAAGATTTTTGGTTGGCGACTTGGGAGTCGATCATGTAACTTTTTCCCTAGAGCAAAATCGTGAAAAGTGAAAAATTTTGCCATTAATTGTTTACTTTTGGAAAAATTTTTCATTTTTCTTACTCTTCCTTCATGACGTAAACTATAAATTTTCAATACTGCAATGAATATCGGAACGCAGCCTTTGGTCTAGTTTATATATTTTAGGTTATGTTCCAAAACGGTGAAAAATTTCCTCTGCGAGAAAAATTTTACTCAATGGCCGGCTTGAAACCAATCAGAAACACTTAAGAAAGTTTCGGAACGGCCATCGAGTAAAATATTCCTCGGAGAGTATGTTTTCGAATGCAGCTCTAAAGGCTATGCACGTTAAAAAATTTTAGTCGTAATCATAAGACCGTAAGAAAATTGACCAATCACAATCAAACATTCTAAACATAATAAGAATGTTTGAACTGTGATTTACTTACGGCTTTACGATTACGACTAAAATTTTTTAACGTGCATAGCCTTAAAACCAATCACAGTTCAAACATTCTTATTATGTTTAGAATGTATGATTGTGATTGGTCAATTTTCTTACGGTATTATGATTACGACTAAAATTTTTTAACGTGCAATGTCCTTAATTGTTTACTTTTGGAAAAATTTTTCACTTTTCTTATTCTTTCTTCATGACATTAACTAATGACATTAATAAATTTTCAGTACTGCAATGAATATCGGAACGCAGCCTTTGGTCTAGTTTATATATTTTAGGTTATGTTTCAAAACGGTGAAAAATTTCCTTTGCGAGACAAATTTTACTCGATGGCCGGCTTGGAACCAATCAGAAACACTTAAGAAAGTTTCGGAATGGCCGAATCGAATAAAATATTCCTCGGAGAGTACGTTTTAGAATGCAGCCTTAAAGGCTATTACACGTTAAAAAATTTTAGTCATAATCATAAAGCCGTAAATAAATCAACCAATCACAGTTCAAACATTCTTATTATGTTTTAGAATGTTTAATTGTGATTGGTCAATTTTCTTACGGCATTATGATTACGACTAAAATTTTTTAACGTGCAATGGCCTTAATCCGTACTAAATATATCAACCAGTCGCAATTATTCCATTCTTTAGAGGAATGGCTATGATTGGTCAGTGTAGTACTTAATACGTATTATCGATGTAAACTAGGCCGTTGAACCTAACCTAACGTAGCCATTAGACTCCTGGAGGTCAATCAGGTAATACCACGTGAAACTTTTCACTTTTTATTTTTCATTTTTTACTTTTCACTCATTCAAATTTCACGTGAAACTTTTCACGCATAGTAATTATGCATGTAGCTTGCGTGAAAAGTAAAATCATTACACATGGCTTCTAGATTTTATAATTACGCGAGATTATTATTATTAGTACAGCATTGTATACATGACGAATCGCTAAACATTATAATTTCAAACTTTGAAACGGATAAAAAAATGGATTGTATCATGAGCTGAAAAATTTTGGAATTTTGTATCGTTTTGTAATATTAATTGTTATAAAAAACGTTAGTGCGAAATCTAATAAAAGCTATTTAAATTTTTCTAAGAAAAATTGATACAAATATAGTAAAGATTGGTTTTAAAAAACAGAATAATCTGAAATTGAAAAATCTTAACAGAAATCATATAATAACATATATAAGGTCATCGGCACTCAGTAAAAAGAAAAAGAAATGAAAGTATAAAAAAGAGCAAAATAATATAATTAGTATTATAATTATATCACAAAAAGATATTACTTTTATGTATATAACATCTCTACAACGCAGTACTAACAAAACTATACCACACTAAAGACCTTTTCACGCTGACGCTCGTCGTTCATTTTTAGCGTCAAAGTAAGTCACATCATTAAAATTGACGCTATATTATAAAAACGCATGAAAAGAGTTTATAGCGTCGATACTGGCCAACAGAACGGCTTGATGCTTGATGCTAAAATTGAGAAAATCCAACTTCTTTTTTCTTGATGCTAGCGTCGAGTCGAAGTCATGTGATCACATGCAACACTGAAACGAGCGTCTCTCGAATTCGCACCTTTATTCTAATTCCAAAGTGTATTTAGTAATTCCCTAGATTTCCGCTTTTCCATCAAGTTTCATGGCGAAAAAGTTCAAGTGAAGAGTTTCACATTTCCGCGGTTGGGAAAGTACATGATCGAACGAAATCACAGAGTTCGCGTAAAACTTTTCACTTTTCATGTTTTCATCCTAGGGAAAAAGTACATGATCGACTCTCTTCACAGGACGCGTCACGCGTTAAGCCCTTGCACAATATGAAGTAATAGCAATAGAAATAAAGGAATAGCGATAACGATACGCAATTAGAATACGCCTTCTTCAAAAAGATTTTTCATTGGATATAGTTTATAACTATCGTTATTCTTTTGTTCCTATCGCTATCGCCTTATATTGTGCAAGGGCCTTTACAGGGGCAAGAGACGACGCAGTAGCCAATCAACTTACTACTTTTTCATTAGAGCGCAAAATTGATTGGCTACCGCCAATCAATATAAATGTAATAAATCTGTTCACTTTTGTAATTTTCATTTCGTTTCCGTAATAGCTCCCTAGATTTCAACAAATGAAAATGTACATATTCTAGTGAATTTCCTCACTTTGATATTTTTCATTTTCACTTTATTTTGAGAACCATAATAGGCCTCCTAAATCTGTTCACTTTTGTAAAGGCCATTGCACGTTAAAAAATTTTAGTCGTAATCATAAGGCCGTAAGAAAATTGACCAATCACAATCAAACATTCTAAACATAATAAAAATGTTTGAACTGTGATTGGTTGATTTACTTACGGCTTTACGATTACGACTAAAATTTTTTAACGTGCAATGGCCTTTATTCTCACCTCGTTTCAAAAACCATAATAGCAGAGAGAAACTCAGAGCCGCTACGCTGCCGTTTTTCGTAAAACGCTTTTTCTAAATCGTGCATTAACGTCACGTACATTTATTTTACGCCGCCTGGAGCCACATCCATTTCCGAAGCTATGATAAAACAGTCGATTGGTTCTTGTCCATGCTACATCCATTTTCAATATGGTTCATGTCTGTGCCATATCCACTTTTCGATATTGTTGATAGTAGTACACTGATCGCTAGACAAAGAAAGATGATTTTAGTTTGGAAATGTATGATATATATTACGTGAACTATAGATTTTCAGGCGATCTACACGCTCAATGCTTGAAACGGAATGCATCCTTCGACACTAGTCACGCTAGCGTCAAGAAAAAAGAAGTTGGATTTTCTCAACTTCAGCGTCAAGCCGTGCTATTGGCTAGTTGACGCTATAATTTTACTCTTTTTATGCGTTTTTCACAATATAGCATCAATTTTAATATGACTATTTTGATGCTAAAAATGAGCATCGAGCATTAGCATGAAAAGGCACCTTAAGAAAATGGACCAATCTAGTACGATTGACCAATCAGAGTCCTAGTGCAACAACTGGCCAATTAGCAATGTGAACTATATCGGATCCCATTCATTTATCTTTGCATATTTGACCTTGTATATCCGATTCTGGATTATTAGCTGATAGAAAATTAATTACTATAAAATAAAAACTATTATTTCTTAAACGTTAGAAACATTACAGACGTGTTTCTCAAATGATTTCACGTTGATTAAAATAAAAAAAGAATTTTTTTAAAATTATGTCTAACTATACGCTCAATTAATTTTCATTTATTATAAACAAATTATTATTTCCTAAACTATGAGAATATATTTCTAAATTTGCCCAAATGATTTTCAAACGATTGCAATAATAAAAAATAAAAAATACCAAATTTGTCTGTTAAGTATACGGAGGTCGCTGTTGCCTGTTCCGTATTCCATTCACAGATTTCTATATAATACTAGACCCCTAACTCTACGAAATACATAGCCCCGAAAAGTATATACAGAATACATGCACACATAGCGCATACTACAAAAATACTTTTTGTCTGTACACGTCGGCCGTATTACATATCAGCTCTTATCCTTTTTTTTCCTGATCATATTGATTCCTACTTAAATCACGCATGTGCAGATGCTTATTTCTCATATGTTTTACATACTTTATGGGGTCAATTTTTCGGTCAGTATATAAGGGAGTCTTTAGCGGTCTAGTATTATATAAAAGTCTGTAGCTTTAACTAGCAATATAGTAGTAATTACATATAAAGTATTACATATATGGTGCAGCGTCTATCGCATCAATTGTCAATGATTTTGTGATGTCATTCTTCCAGTTCGCGGAGAGTTTAAACGAGTATATGTTTTTTACTTATTTTATAAGATATCGAGCATCTATAAATGATTTAATTATGATATTTGTGACCGATAATCAATTTTGCTTCGATTGAGTTAAAGAACAATGCAAATTTGAAATAAATAGACTAACTTTACACCACATTTTATTGTTGATATTTCTCTTAAACAAATATCCGATAAACGTTGTAATTAATCCGACAATCACCGATAAACGACCGACAAACGATTTGGCAAATAAAAATTAATATCGGTGGACCTATTTAACGCAGATTTGAAATTAAATTTTTCACTTTTCACGTTTTCGCTCTAGGGAAAAAGTTATATGATCACCCTCCAGATGGCACTTTTAAGAAAAATCAATATGAAAAGTTGACTACCAATTTTACAGTATTGTACAAACAATACTTCTTAGATGTTCATGTGTTTTGCGCTGTAGGTACAGAAATATTATATAATTATACAGTATATTGATACATATTTTTTTTTAGAGTGTGTGGCTAAATTTGATTTAAATTTAGAATATTGAATTAAACAATGTTTTAAGGAACATTTACATTGTCATATTTGTTCAAGAATGGTTATGTTCTGTTAAATCATATTAATTAGAAATTAATTAGATATATATTAATTACAAGTCTTTATACATTCTAGCTAAATCATGGGAAAGCAGTTCGGAAATTTGGCCAAAATTAATGGCATTGTCTTTTTCCGTCTTAGTCCATATGAACAAAAAGCCTTCAAAGGAATAATCTCCGAAGGTCTACCGAATTTAGTACGGCGTTTCCAAGATCGTGTATTTCGTGTTGCACCTTGTAAGTATGATTGATAATTACATAATTAAACTGTTTAAATGAGGTGGGAGTCACCAATGATTAGTTAATTCACTTTTTTATATATTATCTGATACCAATAATATTTAAATTAATTAAAACATTTGCAACAAATAAGTTGTAATATACTTGTAGTATACTTTAACTCTAAATAAAATAGAATGTGTGAATGCGCCACAAAAAATTCACTAAAGAAGATGAGATAAATGCATCATATATATTAATGCTGGCATCAATTAAATTATATATTTCTATACTAATAAAATGTACATATATATACATATATATATATATATATATATATATATATATATACAGAGTGTCCTGAAAAGATTGTGCCAACGCTTGTGAACGGATAAAGCACAGTAAACTGAACAGAAAAGTCCTTTACCATTTTTTAATCTAAGCTTTCTTTTCGTTGTTGTATGATGTTAAAGTTAACTAATCAGCTTCTGTCTATACAGCAGAAAGCCGTCTCGTTACTCCGACTTCCGATGTTCCTCCTTTGTTTTCCGTTGTAGACAGGTGCTGATTAGATAACTTTAACATCGTATAATAACGAAAAGAAAGCTTAGATCAAAAAATGGTAAAAAACTTTTCTGCTCAGTTTACTGTGCTCTACCCACTTACCAGCATTGACACAATCTGTGCAGGACACCCTGTATATATATATATATATATAATATAATTTATAATTATACACTTTCAATAGTAAATATTTCTGACATAATAAACGTGCAAAATTTATTCAGCATATAATGTGTTAATAATCGTATATTTATTTTGCATTTTAATAATGCATTTTAATGCTCTAATAATGGATTATTTCTTTGTCACAGTTTTCATGTTTTCCTACTTGCTTGTAAATTGGGCAAAGGAGACGAATGATGCTCTTTCTCGCAAAAACCCCAAGGATTATGAAAATGATACGTAAAATATGAATGAATAGCTTTTTTAGATTTATTAATGTAGACACATCAAAATATATATTGTAAATTTCCAATCAATCTCCAGCATTGAAATAAAGAAATAAATTATTAATGTACATATTAAAAAATATTTTGGATTTTTTCCTTTATGTAAATACATTGCTCCTTTTTGTACACAGATTATCTTAATAAAATATAAAATGAAATTATGTTAAGAAAAAGAACATTTTACATATTTTTAAAAAAGGTCTATTAGAATATAAGCATCAATATAAAACATTTTGTCTATATTACATGTAGATAAAATATATCTTTATATTAAGGACTTACCTTAATAAATGAGCTGTTATTTTTGAAAGTGATATAAGTCCATTTTTTTCATGTACCGAGATATTTAAGTGTTTGCATTTGAATTACTAAAATCTTACTAAAATTACCGTTAACTCATTTTTTTTAAAACTTGGACTTATACCACTTTCAAAAATAACAGCTCAAATATAAATACACACACACACACACACACATATATATACTATTCATGTGTTATAATTATTTATATTAAATTTATACAAAATAATTCTCTTTAATGTTCACCTGAATATCTTTTTTTCTATTACCTCTTGCAAAAAAAAATGTACAATTTTGTGATTTTGAGAGGGACATAGAATAGTGCTATTGATTTGATTTCTGGATGAAGATCATGAGGTTATTTCAAGATTATCTTCATTTTTTTAATGGAACCAGCTTAATGTTTTCATATAAATATATTTTTCAGAATATTCGATATAAAAAATTATGAGTAAATATTTATTAGTAAATAGAGATAATAGAAGAATAGAGAAATAAGATAATAGAGAAATAGAGTAAATAGAAATTGAATAGTTAACAAGATACTTATTTAATTTGACATTATTTTACATAAATTATGACATATCTCATAAAATATTTATTTTTCGATTATAATACTTTTATTACTTAATAGTTTTATACACAAAATTATGACAGATCAATTAGTGTAAAAAAAATAATTATTTTTTTCAAGAAAAAATATGTAGCTGCTTATATGGCAAATTTATATTTACTTAAATTTTATCTTTTAAAAGATAATTTTTTTTTTAAGACTTAATACTTATAATTAAAAATTAATACTGAGATCTCTTTTCTGAAATGAAACATATGAACAAAGTAATATTCATGTATGCAAATGCAATTTTTGTTTAAACTGATTAGTTCTATTTTTGTACTTATATGCCTGTACTTAAATATTCTGTATCTATCAAATATAAAAAATTAAATTTAATATAACATTTTTATTACAAGAGATATTACATGTAAGAGCGCGTGACATTTTAAATTGTTTCTTCACTTAACCAATCCAATCCACGAAACTGCATTCAACAGGTGTTTTCTATCTTTCTTCGAGTTACATTCTTTACGATCTCCTTTTATAACAAGTAGTTTTATTGGTTCGAGATATCACTCTTCGCATGCGTTCGTCGCATATATAATATATCATCGCAGTGCCTCGCGCTACGTGTTTATAATGCGTAAAAAAATTCATATATTTTATTATTTGCTGCGACTCTTTGGCAATGATATTATATCTCACTATAATTGTCATATAGCAGTAAAGTCTAAAAAAAAAAAGATAAAACCATTTTTGCAAGACTGACATCGGCTATTGCAACGTTGATTTCGGTATACGATCCTGGTATGACCGCGGCGTACATTGCCGATTCCAACGGGTCTGACCACCATATTGGTCTCGCTCCGCGTTTCAGCCAATGATACGTTGCGTTACGTGCGGCGCACCTGAGGCAGGTAAGGATGCGTAGATCGACGGCGATCGGTCGGATTAGTCGCCGGAGTATTTGCGGTCGAGCATGTTTGGAACGTAATTTTGCCGCGTGTCTCTCTGTGTCTCGCCTCGAAACCCGTAAGCTTCCCCCCTCCTCCTCCCCCCACCTACCCCTCTCCGTATCATCTGTCATCGTCTCTCGGATGCGTGCACACACTGGGCGTGTTGTGAAAAATTTGTAAATAGGTAAGTAACCTCCTTCCTTTTCACGCGAATATTGCGTGCACGAGATGATCTCGCGTTTCCCTTTTCATTGAGGGTGTACGATAAGTACGACGGGCGGTCTTTCGCGTCGAGGTCACTCACGCATTACTCCCGAGAATTACCGAACGCGAGATTAATGCTGCGCCGATCGTTGCAACGAGCCACGACGAGTCATCCGGTCACGCGCACCTGTTGCCATCTTCCGCACCGTGCATGGCCGCGTTGCGTGTCTCTGTGCGTGCTCGATGATGACGAGCACAGACCCAGACCCCGGCGAGGCGCATAGCAGATAAAAATCGCTTGACAAAAGGCGATAGCGTTTGCAGGAGAAACTGGACGGATCAACTCGAAAGCTAATAATAAACCTAATACATTTTGAGAGTCATGAATTTAATCATTGTACACGCACGCACGCGTGCGCGCGCGCCCACGCACAAGATTGTTCATTAATTTGTGAGTAAAAGTAAAGTTTTGTAAAATATAATTTAGTTTCAAAATAGCAAATAATTTTATATCGAACTAACTTTTTTATAGTGACTGTAGCACATAAATTTTATAGTGATTATAGTACACAAAAAAATTCATGAAAATAAGTATTTTAATTCTACAGATGATTCTACAAATGTTTATTTTAACTCACAGGTAATTAATTATTTTACAAAGATTTTT
>JBCEZY010000002.1:8011904-8023916 GCA_039654445.1 Cataglyphis savignyi | reverse complement strand
TATATATATTTTGCTTGAGATAAAATAATCGAAAAGTGAATATTTTAAGGGATACTTGTTAATAGTTTATATGGGAAGATACTTTATGTAAAATTATATGAAATTAAAGTATAAAATATTTCATAAATTATTGAATTTCTGGCCATACTCTTATAGTTTTTAACATCAAATATTACAAGAAACCGTTTCATGTAAATGAATTAGAATAATTTCACTTAAAAATAAAAATGACCTTGAAATAATCCTCTGACCTTGACACAAGGTCAAATGAAGGTCATTATCTGATGATCCGAACTTCAACACCGAACATCTTTTGTTTGAACACATTTTTTATTCGACTTTATTTTGCGAAAATAAAAAAAGTGACAAATTAAAATGGGATCTCTATCCATATATAAATATAGGTCCATAGAAGCTTTATTACAAGATTATGACAAAAAATTTTAAAATCTAGTGATTGGAAATATGGTGATCTTGGACGTCAAGGACAACCATTTAATTGTATGTAGATGTTTTAGTATATTTATTAGGAAAATTAAAAATATTTTCTTTCATAAACATTGTTTTATCAGTTCACAAAATTCTTAAAAAAAAAAATCATCTGCACATGTACTTATGCATATCTGTAATAAAGCTTTTATGAACTATGTTTATATAACTTTTTTTTTATTGTTATACATAAAACACACTAGCCGTAAAAAACCTAGAACACCCTGTATATATTTTTAAATAATATTTATAATTCTGCAAAGTGTAATTTATTTTTACATACATTTGTTATGTCTATCATAAAATATTATAATAAAAAAATATAAAACATAATTTAAAATATAATAAAATATAATTTTATTATTTATATATAAATTATGTTTTTGGGATATTAGAACTAGAATGTAATAAATCATTCTGTAAACTGGTTTAACATCGAACTAATAACGAATTTGCCAATCATGTTTGATCTCTTTGTTAGATATATATGAGTGAGTGGTTCGTCACGGCAGTTATTTAATATTCATGCATATTTTAATAATGAGCACTAGGAGGAGATCGAACCAAAAGCAATTATGCGGGATACATTTGGTATTCGATTAAGTAATGGGCGTACCACGCCTTTTTCCGAAGATAATAGAAATAAAATACACAAGGTGGTTAAAAGTGCGATTCACACAAGAATCTATTAAATTTCATGTAAAAAAAATCATTATTACAGATTTTTTATTTTAGAGTGGATATTCATTTATTTAGAGATAATGGAATTTATTAAGGATGTTTTGGATGTACAATAGCAAAAAATTGTCAAAATTAAAAAAAAAAACATGTTTCTTACGTTTATACTTACGTTTATATTCTTATGTTTGAAAAATTAAAAAAATAAATTCGGATTATGAAAAAAATTAAAGTATCGCAAAATAATATGGATTTTGACGTATTCGTAAAAGAAAATAGTTGTAATTAATATTTTTCCTAATTTATGGCAAAAACTTTTGATCGTGAGTGTCCTCTGAAATCAACTGCAAAAAAACAATGAAAAATAAGTAATTTGCAGAAAGAGAAAAAGAGACAGATAATATTTTTCTACAATTTTTAGTGAATAACTTTTAAATAAATTAGTGGATCTAAATCAAATTTTGCACAAATATTTATTAGAATTTCCTTAATATATGTGAAAATTTTTATTTCATTGGTAATATTTTTTTCTTTGTCAAATTTGTCAATAGGCGGTTTTTCATAAGAATCAATAGTAACTTTAAATTTAAATAACTTCCAAACCATTAAGTGAATTGTGCTTAGTTTTTGCATAAATATTCAGAAGAAATAGTAGAACAATCTATGAAATTTTAATGCTTTTGTTAGTATTTCGATATATGTCACATACATCCTTAATTTCACGTTATTTGTGATAATTCTTATCTTTAAATTTGTATTATTTTTGTTCCATTGTAATATCGGGACACCCTGTATCGAGGCGTAGGCCCGAAATCCAGTTTCCAAATGACCTCTATATTTATACCTTATTTTGTAACCGCCCAGACGAAAAAATCGTACGAACCGCCGGTTTTCGCAATCCAAGCCTCTCGTAAAATCCCTGATATAACTTACAGCAATTGAAAAGGATAATACTTATTGCCGGCGAACCAATTTCATAAGGTGTACCATTCGTGAGATAAAGAAAATACATTTGCATGTACTAAAAATTACAGATATTACGTAACACACTAAAGGAATGAGAAATATTTTGCATTGACAAAATTTAATATTTTGAAATATAATTATTATAAATGAAATATAATTAAGTATAAAATATAAAATAAATAAATCTATTCAACAAATTTATCTCATCCCCATCTATTAATTTTATAAAATATTTATATATTTACAAATATTTACAATTTTTTTATAGATTAATATTTTTATAAATTTTTTATAGTCTAAATTAGTTAACAAAAAATATATTACGCTAGGAATCTTTATTTATTATACAATTTATGAATGAATTTCAGTTTGCACAATGGCGTCATCCAATTGTGGGACTACCGCATGTGCACCCTCCTCGACAAATTTGACGAGCACGACGGACCCGTACGAGGAATATGCTTCCACAATCAGCAGCCGCTGTTCGTTTCCGGCGGCGACGATTACAAGATTAAGGTCTGGAACTACAAGCAACGTAGATGTATATTCACCCTGCTGGGTCATCTGGATTACATCAGGACCACTGTGTTTCATCAAGAGTATCCCTGGATACTCAGCGCTTCGGACGATCAGACTATCCGTATCTGGAACTGGCAAAGTCGCACTTGCATTTGTGTATTGACTGGGCACAATCACTATGTAATGTGTGCCCAGTTTCATCCTACGGAAGATATCATCGTGTCGGCTTCGTTGGATCAAACGGTCCGCGTTTGGGATATTTCTGGTTCGTGCAAGAAAAATCATTTTTTTACACAAACACATATATGTATGTGTGTATAACATGCATATTAAGAATTTTGAATATTTTATCAAAATAAAAAATTTAACAAATAATATTAAATAACTTAAGAATTAATATTAAAGAATAATAAAAAATTGGAGAATTAAATTTTATTTTAATAAAAAAATTTAATAAGTAGTCTTTTGTTTTATATATTGTCATAAACTAATAGCAGGCATTCTAACACTTTTAAGATCTCCTTATTTTGAAGTTCTTTTTATATTATTATTATAATTTTATTGCAAATATTTATATTTTTTATATTATATTAATATACATATTATAATATTATAAAAATATTATAATATATTATAATGTTTTTAGAACTTAAAATTTCATTTGAAATAATAAAAAGTAATCGAAAATGACCCCATTCTTTTCATAATCATACAATGGCAAAGAAGAATACTTCAATAATTGAATGCAATTGCAGGATTACGGAAAAAGAACGTGGCACCAGGTCCAGGAGGTCTCGAGGATCACCTGAAAAATCCGGGGGCGACCGATTTATTCGGCCAGGCCGACGCGGTGGTGAAGTACGTCCTAGAAGGTCACGATAGAGGCGTAAATTGGGCGTGCTTCCACGGTACGTTACCTCTGATCGTCTCCGGAGCCGATGATCGGCAGATCAAGATGTGGCGGATGAACGACGCTAAAGCCTGGGAAGTAGACACGTGTCGCGGCCATTACAACAACGTATCCTGCGTGTTGTTCCATCCCAGACAGGATCTCATCCTTTCCAATTCGGAGGATAAAAGCATCAGGGTCTGGGACATGACAAAGCGCACGTGTTTGCACACGTTTAGACGGGAACACGAGAGATTTTGGGTTCTGGCCGCTCATCCGACTCTGAACCTCTTTGCCGCCGGTCACGATTCCGGAATGATCATCTTCAAACTCGAGAGAGAACGTCCCGCGTACGCGGTTTATGGAAATCTTCTGTATTACGTGAAAGATCGTTTCCTTCGAAAGCTGGATTTCACCACATCGAAGGATACATCGGTGATGCAGATTCGCAGCGGGGGAAAAACACCGCCCTACAGTATGTCGTACAATCAAGCGGAAAACAGCCTTCTAGTGTGCACGAGATCACCATCGAATATCGAGAATAGCACTTACGACTTGTACATGATACCGCGCGAAGGAGATTCGAGCACGGATGCTGATACCAAACGAGCGTCCGGTGTCACCGCAATCTGGGTTGCCAGGAATCGATTCGCTGTATTGGATAGAGCGTACTCGGTAAATGAAGCTATTTTACAATGATTTCAAAATTTAGGAAATTATTTATTACTTTATTTTGTTTAAATTAATTAATTCAAATAATTTTGTGTATATTATGATTATTTTAGCGCTAATTTTTACTTGTCTAATTAATTTTTTTCTTGCACATGACAATTCTACTCATTATATTTTTTTTAAATACACATTTTTAAATGATAAATATTTTTTTTTTTCAGTTAGTTATCAAGAATCTGAAGAACGAGGTCACGAAAAAGGTGCAAATTCCAAACTGCGATGAAATATTTTATGCCGGCACCGGCATGCTACTTTTGCGCGACCCAGAACAGGTAACACTATTTGATGTACAGCAGAAGAGAACTTTGGCGGAAGTGAAAATCGCAAAATGTAGATACGTCGTGTGGTCCAGCGATATGTCTCACGTCGCTTTGCTAGCTAAACATACTGTCAACATTTGCAATCGTCGGTTAGAGTCTCTCTGTTCTGTGCACGAGAATACAAGAGTAAAGTCTGGCGCCTGGGATGATTCTGGTGTGTTTATTTACACGACTAGCAACCATATTAAATATGCGATCAGCAATGGCGATCACGGTATCATCCGCACGCTAGACTTGCCAATCTATGTCACGAGGGTGAAGGGGAATCAAGTTTACTGTTTGGATCGAGAATGCAGACCGAGGATCCTTCGAATAGATCCGACAGAATATAAATTCAAGCTGGCACTGATTAACAGGAAATACGAAGAAGTCTTACACATGGTTCGCACTGCGAATCTCGTTGGACAGTCGATTATAGCGTATCTGCAGCAGAAGGGATATCCAGAAGTAGCGCTTCACTTTGTGAAAGATGAAAAGACGAGATTTGGTCTCGCGCTTGAATGTGGTAACATCGAGGTTGCGCTGGAAGCAGCGAGATCTCTCGATCAGAAATCGTGTTGGGAAAGCTTAGCGCAAACTGCTTTGCTGCAAGGCAATCATCAAGTTGTGGAAATGTGCTATCAAAGAACCAAGAACTTCGAAAAGTTGGCCTTCCTTTACCTCATAACTGGCAACCTAGAGAAGTTGCGCAAGATGATAAAAATTGCTGAAATTCGAAAAGATGTATCGGGACAATATCAAGGAAGTTTGCTGCTTGGCGACATTTACGAGCGAGCCAAGATTTTGCGGGTATATATATATATATTTTATTATAATTAATAATTTTATGTATTTATTTGAAAAAAAATTTATATATATTTCTATTCGAACCCTTTGTAGAACTCTGGACAAGCATCGTTGGCGTATGTCACCGAAAAAATTCACGGCATATCAAACGAGGAGGACGACGCCCAGTATGAGTCGATGAGCGAAGAACTTTCTGCACTAGAAAAGGGTGCTATATATCTCCGTCCACCTGTACCTATTCAACAAGCTGAGAACAACTGGCCGTTGCTGACAGTTTCTAAAGGTTTCTTCGAGGGCGCGATGATGTCTCGCAGCAGAACTCAGGTGGCCGCCGCTCTCGCTCTGGAAGACGACGGTGCAGCGACACCCGAAGGTTGGGGCAACGACGAGGAACTTGGTATAGACGACGAAGAACTTGTGGACGCGGAAATTGCGCCGGAAGGCGAGGAGAGTCCCGGATGGGACGTCGAAGACGTCGATTTACCACCGGAACTCGAGGTTGCGACGACCGCCAATGAAGACGGTTATTATTCTCCACCTACTAAAGGAGTTCCACCAACGCAGCATTGGGTTAACAACTCCAAGCTTCCAATCGATCACATATTGGCCGGATCATTTGAGTCCGCTTTCAGATTATTGAACAATCAAGTCGGAGTGGTGGAATTCGGGCCTTATCAATCTCTGTTTTTGAATACGTACGCTCGCTCTAGAACATCCTACGCTTGTCTGCCTAATGTACCGTCGTTATACGGATATCCGCAAAGAAACTGGAAAGATACCAACTGGAAGGATGCTACATCGAAAACTGGCCTACCTGCGGTGGGATTACATCTTACGGAACTTGTTCAACGTCTTCAGGTGTGCTACCAACTGACAACCAACGGCAAATTTGCCAAAGCGATAGAGAAGCTACAGGGAATCTTGCTAAGCGTACCATTGCTCGTAGTTGATACCAAACAGGACATTGCAGAAGCTCAACAGTTGATTCAGATTTGTCGCGAGTATATCTTAGGTTTGAAGATGGAAACAGAACGTAAAAGTCTACCGAGAGCCACGTTAGCCGAACAGAAGAGAATTTGCGAGATGGCGGCATATTTCACACACTGTAATCTGCAACCTGTACATCAGATTCTCACACTTCAAGTAGCTGTGAATTTATTCTACAAATTGAAGAATTACAAAACCGCTGCTTCGTTCGCGAGGAGATTGCTCGAGCTCGGACCAAATCCTGAACTTGCGCAGAAAATTCGGGTTCTATTACAGGTACTTTTATTTTTATTGTAAATTGATTTATGTAAATAAGTAATATTTATATCTATAAGTAAAATTAATTTATTTTTCAGTCTTGTGACAAGAATCCTGTCGATGAACATAAATTAGCATACGATGAACACAATCCATTCTCTTTGTGTGCAAGCACATTCACACCTATTTACAAAGGAAAACCAGAAGTGAAGTGTCCATTATGCGGTGCCAGCTATAATCCACAATTCAAAGATACAGTATGCAAGATATGTGAAGTTGCTTTGATAGGCAAAGAACGTTAATATTCTTTTTATATTGTTATTGCACTATTAGTCTTGTAAGTAATCAATTTTTTATTACATTTTCAATATATAGTTAAAGTATTATATATATTTTTGTATTAGATAATCTGTCAATTTTTATTTGTCTAACTGTATATATGTCATTCGTTTCAAAAAATCTAAAACTGCATCTGATTTTAAGTATGCAAGATAAACAATTTTAATAGTTTAAAATAAATTAATATATCACAGATGAAAAGAAACAAAAAAAAGAACATATTTTTGTCTAGTTGTACTTTGTCATTCCATGAAAATAGAAATAAATCTTGAATTTATTTATCAAATCATATTGATTTGATCAATTTGACAAGCGACTATTTTGTTTTTATTTCAATTTAATTAATTTGAATACATCTTGAATATTGCCAAAATGGAAATATATAATATATAATATAAAATTCAGTCTACCAATTATCAAAGATATATCTCATGCTGCGACATGATTTATAAACAAAAAAATAGAAATGTTTGGAAATATTGTAAAGAAGTTCTACGTTTATAAATAAAATATCTCCTACAGATTCCTGTCATATGGTATAATAATATAATTTCTTTGAAATAAACATACAAAATCTATAATTATAATAATTAAACGTTGTATGTGACAGATATGTCTTCTTACAGGAAAATGCATACATGTCTCAATATTCACGCATCATGATTTAATTATTCGAAAAAATAGCAGCGTTGTTTCAAAGCAATAGGAGAATGTGCAACTGACAGTTTACAACTTAGAACATATATAAATATTAATACACAAATATAATATAATATAAATTATAATATAAATATAATATAAATTAATATACTATAATATAAATTAAATATAAAAATGTATCAATTATTATAAGATCAAATTTTAATCGGTATTTCTCAAGTAATTCCTAAATAAACTTTTGTATGTTATGTTTATATATTTTGTATATTATATTTATATAATATTATATTTATATTATCATATATTTATATTTAATATTTATTAATTATATATTATAATATATTTTTAATATTTACATATGTTCTAAGGATTACAATTTGATGTATCTGTGTTTGACACATGTCAAAAATAGATTAAAAAATTAAAAAGTAAACAAAGGCCTCGTTTAGCAAAAAAAGCATTCAGTTATCGTCTTATCAACACTTGATGTTGATTTGTTGGTTTTAAAAGTAAGAACCAATCATGTTTGAGTGCTACTGAGCGGTTTGATCTGCTAAACGCAGCCAATAGATTCATTGAACAATATACTTATTAATTAATAAAAGAAATCAATCATATTTATGATATAAAGTGGCAATAATATGGCGTCTTAATTTTTCACGATTGATTTACTTAAGCTTCCAATTTCTTTTGTTTGTCAAATTCCAATATTCAATTTTCAATTTTCTTCAATCCAATCTCCAATCATCAACGCGTATCAGATTATGCATTGAAAATTGAAGATTGGAATTTGACTAATCAAAAGAAGAGGAACTAAAATTTCTTTATCTTGATTGGTTCAATTTCAATCTCAATTTTAAATATCTTTAAATATCTCATGATTTCACTATAATATTCTATTGAATTATACACTTATTTCTAATATTACTGGAAGAGAAAAAGATAATTCGATGTATATAAATACTGGATATAAAGCCCGAATCACACTAGGCTTGCGGCCGTAACTGCGATTGCGTCTACGATTATGATTTGCTACGCTCCAATCACGTCGCTGCTTTCTGATTGGCTGAGACAGAATATAAATATCGGCTTATGTTAAGGCCGTATTACTAGATTGCTGGCTCGATTAAAGTCATTGCACGTTAAAAAATTAAAATTTTAATCGTAATCGTAAAGCCATAAGTAAATCAACCAATCACAGTTCAAACATTCTTATTATGTTTAAAATGTTTGATTGTGGATTGGTCAATTTTCTTGTGGCCTTATGATTGACTAAAATTTTTTAACGTGTAATGGCCTTTACGGTTGACAGTTGCAAATTGACTGATCAGCCGGCAAGCTACTTTGCTCTGATTGGTCAATCCACAATCATCAACCGTAACTTTAATTGCAACAGAGCCCGCAATCCGTAGTGTAAAGACCATTGCACGTTAAAAAATTTTAGTCAGAATCGTAAAGCCGTAAGTAAATCAATCAATCACAGTTCAAACATTCTTATTATGTTTTTTAGAATGTTTGATTGTGATTGGTCAATTTTCTTACGGCATTATGATTACGACTAAAATTTTTTAACGTGCAATGACCTTAATACGGCCGTTATGTTAGGTTAGGTTTAATTGAACAGTTGATCGTCCAAATGAATCTCTCCCATTTCGATTGCTATCTTCTATTTCGGACAAATGACTACCAGCGCCTCTAGTGGCAGTAATCTGTAAAATAACTTAATTACAAGAAAAATTTATTTTTTCTATATAAATTCACCTTTAAATTATTTATATTTATGCATTAATAAAATAAAGTTATGGAAAAAAGTAGAAATCATCGAAATAATTAATTTCGAAAGAGGAAATAGAAAGAGAACGATCGATTTCCGCGAAGTTTCGAGAATCGATCGATCGAACACTCGCCCAATCCCCTGGAATCCGGCGTCGGTTGGCAACGCGCCTGTGTTACCGCTTGTTGCCGACGCGAGAGAGTTGTGTGTGCGTGCAATGGTGGACGAGGTTCTCGAAGGCCGCTCGAGGTGTGCGCCGTCAATCTACCGACCAGTCGTTCGGCCGTTTCTCCGATAAGGTACGGGCGGATATCGCTCGTCGCCGGTGTCATCGTCGTCGCGTTCCCCCCCACGATCGTGCATAGTGATATGTATATATATATATCTCTCTCTCTCCATTGCCGCGCCGTACCTTCTCGAACGCAGGTTTCACCGTTTCAGACAGGAAGAGGGGGAGGAGCAACAGCAGCAGCAGCGCTTTCGCGTACACCTCGCCGAATCTCGTCGGCCGATTAAATCTCGAGTCTTCGAAAGAAAGAGAGATAGAGAGAGAAAGGGGAACGAGCCTCGAGTTATGACCACGGGCGTAGAGTTGCCGTTCTAGAATCCGCGCAACCGGTGCCCGTAAACACCGCGCACGTAAATACAGAGACACACGCATACACGCGCGCGGCGTCGTCGTGCGCAGAGGCATATACACACAGTGCGCGTTCTGTGATAAAGGAGAACGCCCGGTATATATAACCCAATCGTGCATCGCGCCACTTTCGGATTAACTCGGCAACGGCGTCGGCGTGGTGCTGGTGGTGGTGGTGGTTCAACGGGGGTAGTAGTTAACCAGTAGTATATTGATAGTCAAAGTAGTCTTACGTTCGCGCGGCATGAAAAAATGATGTGATCGACGGTCATCATGGCGGCACCCATGCTAAAGTGGAAGCGGATCGCGAATCCGACCGGGCCCCAGCCGAGACCGAGGCATGGACACCGGGCGGTCGCCATTAAGGACCTGATGGTGGTGTTCGGCGGCGGTAACGAGGGCATCGTCGACGAGCTACACGTATACAACACGGGTGAGTCCTCGTCTTCATCCCTCCCCTCCGCCACCCCCTTCCTCCATCCCCCCCTCTTGTCCCTCTCGCGTCCCTTTTTCCCGTGCGCGCCGTTCCCTCGGCGATTCCCGCGAATCCAATATGGCGGCATACGTTGACAAGACGGTGACCGGCCGGATCCGTCGACGAACTCGACGTACCCGCGTGCCGAAGGGGTCACGGGGGCGATCGGGACTCGTCCGCGGGCCCCGATCGCCCGGGCGTCCTCGCGCGTCTACGACGATCGTTCGCGGGATGCGACGTTGCCGCGCGATCGCCCGCGATCTGTCATTCCTTGCATGTTTATACGCGGGAGCGGCCATTGCTGCCTCCAACGCCCCCTCGCTCGCTCTCCCCCTCCCCCCTCCGGCGCGCGCGACGCAATCGCGCTTCCCGTCATTCCACGTTCGCGCTCCTTCGCCATCTCTCTCTCTTTCTCCCTCCCTCTCTCACGCGCGCGCGCTCCGCGCTCTCTTTCTCTCCGGCGCCCGCTGCCGCGCATGCGCGCGCCGTTGCGCGCACTTCCAATCGCAATTTCGAAATGTTTGTCGCCGCGCGCTGAGCTCGCCATGGTAACAGCCGGACTGCATATGGATCCTTGTATTTTCTAGGCTGCTTACTCGGCGTATTTCTCCTCGCTTTTCCTTTTTTCTTTCCAACGCTTCGATGCACTTGTTTCATTTCAACGAGACAGATCTATTAAACGTTTATTTATTCAAGCGAAAATCATACCTTTTTTTACTTTACTTAAGATTTGTAAAGTTGTAACAAAGAATTGAAAAGATTTTTTGATATAGATTTGGAATAATAATGTGAATTATCTGGCTTTTATGATTTCCTTTAGATTTAATATTTTTGTTACATTTTTTCAGAAATATAACAACAGGGTGGCTCTCTGAAAAAACTTGAAATTTTTAAGAAATTTTTTGTACCTGGAAAAATCAGGGAATTCTCATAGAATTTTATTGGAATTCGGGAAATTAAAAAAAAAAATCTTTCTTCGATAATTTTACTTTTATATCGTAAGAATAATGATTAATCAAATTAATTATGTATTTAAAATATATTGTAAATGTATCTATTTTTGTGCATATATTCAATATCTTAATAAAATATTGAATATGTAGTATACATTTTTTATTATAATTTTTAATGATAATGAAAATATTATGTGAAGTGAAAAAGCTTATCTTGCAAGAATTTTTTTATTTTTATTTTTTTTTATTTTAATTTTTTTTTTTCTTATATTTGCAAATTTAGTATTTGAAACTTAAGATGCTTTGTGTATTTTCTTCATATGACTGACAAATATTAGAAAATGCATATACTAAAATAAACTTATTTTAAAAATTTGTACTAAAAAATTTTTTTTATAAGGTTTAAATAGACATCCTGAATACGTTACAAAAAAATAAAATAACTATTTTCTAATTTAAATTTAGAAGCAATAGAATATATATGATTTATATATATATATATATATATATATATATATGTATGTATGTATGTATGTATGTATGTATATAT
>JBCEZY010000002.1:7918885-7935050 GCA_039654445.1 Cataglyphis savignyi | reverse complement strand
CAAAGGTAATTCAATCTTAATTTTGCAGAGCAATATCTTTTTTAATTTGAATAGTTTTTCTAATATTTTCTTCATGTGCGTGTTACAGTACTTATGGAAGCTATCAGCAACGAATTGCATACATATAGCGAAGGAAAATCTTTAATTAAATTTACTACCGTTTATCCGGCTCTAGTACTTACTGGAATAGTGAAAAAGCCAAAAATAAGGTATGTTTAGAAAGTTCACAAATCATAATTAATATTTCGTAATAGCAATGATGTGTAAAATAATTATAATTTTATTCATATAATTTATAAATTAGCATATAAAATACTAGTATTTTTTATTATCATAGATATTACATTACACACACACACAGCTACAAAATATTACATATTGAAGTAATAAGATATTTTTAGAATAATTATTGCTGATAGATAATTTTATTTTATTTGTTAATAATAGATTTTCAAATATAATGAAAGGGATTTTTCCGCAAAAAGCAGCTTCACTAATAATCGATGCGCAAAGACAAAATTTTAAAGAAAGAGGTATATCTTCATTTTGGCCGTCAATATTACGCTTAAAGAGGTAAATTGTGGAAAAAGAAATTCTATTATTAAATGCGTACAATATATTTGCAAAAAATCACTACATATGGTAATAAGCTACAAAGCGATTCATTGATCGCTAATTAATGCAAATGCTATTGTATTACGATTATATTATTTCCGTCTATATAATCTCTATAATAGAAATGAAACATTTTGTTTTCAGTATTTTACCCAACAAGGTATTTTGGTGCATATATGATTTCTTAGATATCGGAGCTGATGAAGAAAATTAAAAAATTTTAAAATATGGGCCTATATACATCATTACATATTTATATTTTACAATATACATATATACATATATACAGAGTCTACAAAGTCTATCAATCATCAATATTTTGAAAACGGCACAAACTTATGAAAAACTGAAATACGCATTCAATTATTTCAAAGGACAATTCTTTTAAGGGAGTCGGCAGCGTTGTCCCCCCAAGGGGATGCTCCAAGAAAACCCCCTTTTTTTTGCGTAAACCGGAGGTTGATACCGTTTGGGAATTATTTAAGATCAAATTTCAGTCAAATTTCTTCAGTCAAAAAATCTTTCCATTTGGAAAAAACTGTCAAAGTTTTGAAATATTTTTAAATACTTTCTATAAAGACATTTATATATATATATATATATCTTTTTTTAAGAAAATTAAAAAATTGTTTAATTCATATAATGACAAAAAAAATTTTTAAAAATTGTTTAATTCATATAATGACAAAAAAATTTTTTTAAAAATTGTTTAATTCATATAATGACAAAAAAATTTTTTAAAAATTATTTAATTCATATAATGACAAAAAAATTGTTTAATTCATATAATGACAAAAAAATTTTTTTATGAAAGATGAAGTCTGAATTTTTTGTGGAAAAGAAAAAATGAACTTTTACATCTCGAACGTTTTTTTTTAGAATTTTCCAAATGGAAGTAATGTTTTTTTGAAAATTGAAACTTTTTCGAACATTGACCCTAAATAATTCTCGAATTTCCGGTTTGCGCCAAAAATTTTCTTTTTTATGCCCTTTGAAGTATACTACAATATGGAGGATTCCATTAAAAATTTTTAGGTTCAGATCTTCCTGTGGCACCTCCTTGGGGAGACAATTCCTTCAATCCCCTTCAAAGAGTAGCCTCCCGAAATGATTAAGCACATATTTCGCGTTTTTTCATAATTTTGAACCGCTTTCAAATTATAGAAGGTAAAGGCAGACTTTATGAACACCCTGTATATAATTATGTTGCAATCTTTTATAGCAACTATCGTTGTTTTATTAAAATAAAAAAAAAAAAAAAACAATTTAGACAATTCTTATAATTCTATATACATATAAAATGTTCGAATATCTAAAATGTGTCAAATCTCCATCCCCAAATTCCATTGCAAATTTATCGGTAATTTGCATAAAAGATAAACATAAAACTTATTAAAAATTGTAGACAACATTTCATATTTAGTTTAGATAGAATAATTCTAGATTGGAATAATTTTCAGTTATCAAAATATTATAATGGATAAAATGAGTTTTTACAATGAATAAACACTTTTCTTATCCACTGTACATTCTGATTAACAAGTATTGTTGATTTCCTTGCAGTTAATAAATGCAAATGATAATAATTCAGTGCATTCCATGCATTTTAATTTGTCATAATGATGCTTCCAAAGAATCATGGAAATGCATCAAAGAAAAAAATTATACATTACGTATAAATTATATAAATTTTGCTACCAGACGTTTTAATGTTTAATTAAATAACTACAATAAATCTTGTTATATTTATAATCAACAATTTTGATTTTCTGTTTACTTGCCACGCAAGTTTAATTATTTCTAAAAAATAAAACAACTGCTTGTAACAATAATAATATACTGTTGCTTCGAATAGTGAGAAAGCGACTTTTGTTTACCTAAATCTTCAATACTACTGTCACGCACGCTTGCTAAATTCATTTTACAGAGTCCTTTGTATGACAAAATTCGTTAACGATATTTTATCAGACTTTGCTCGCACGATGGACACTCAAAAGCAAATACTTTAATAAAGATGATTTTGCGTCCAGCGTGCGAGAGTAGAAATTTAATGAAAAACAATTATTTTCAGCATTATATATAATTTAAAAAATTCGCGAAAACGTACAATGCAACTGTCAAGTATGAAAAAAATTTAAATTCTAAAGAAATCAAAGTGTTTTTCTACGCGGTTCTTTGGGTGAATAAAATAACGCACATAGAAATTCAGAGAGGTGTCTGAATTTAATTAGTCTTTTCAAAAGCAATTTTCATGTCGAATAAGAGAAATTACAATTAATGCTATAATCATTTTGATTATTAATGTATTGCATTCCGATTCGCGCTACTTTCAAAAATTAAAGATTCTGCTTTTATATAGGGGAAAGAGTAAAACCGGATACTTTTTTTGGATTTGCCTTCCTATAAAAAAGCAAAAAAAATTATATGAGGTGTGCGATTTTGTCCCGACACGAGAACAGTAACAAATATGGCGGCTGTATACATTTCGGCGTACAAAGAGACGATCAAAATTAATGCGACATACTCTGTAATACATACAGAATACATACTGCATTTGCCAAAACAGATGTTCTGTGTGGAAAAAGTCCACGATGATTCGATTGTTGCATCAATATCGATCTTTTTCAGCCGAAAAATCGTGAACTTTTCCCAAAAAAGAAATATCATGTGCACGTGGGTATAGCTCATCTTAAAATAATGATGGCCTCAATCTAATTAATAACGAGTTGATTAAAGATAGCAACATTTATCACGAAGAAACAGAGATGTAGATTAAGAAAATTTCCAGATTTTGGAAAATTTTTTGTAACATCATTTTTTTCACGGAGAACACACAAAGAAACTAGGGTAGAGGTATTTTAATTAATAACAAGAGAATTTCGCAAACCCGAAAATTCTGATTTTAGTAAAATTTTGCCTGTGTAAAGAAAGTAAATAAATAATTTTTGAAATTTTCAGTTTCAAAAATCAATTTCAATTTTCTCAATGCATCTCGAGAACTATTCAAGATATCAAAAAATGTTTTATACAAAAAAATGTTTTAATTATTACAAAATTTTAATTATAAAAGCACCTCTATGTCACTTACCTTAACGCCAAAAAATAAAAAAAAATAATAATTTTTATAAAAAAAATATTTTTTGAAGTATAAAATTGCATAAAATATTTTTTTTTTAAATTTCTTTTAATAAATATATTTTTCAAAATTTTATTAACATAAATTTGTAAATTAATAGAGATATTCTTACAATAAAATTTATGCATAAAACATTTTCTGTGATATCTCGAATAATTATCGAGATGTACGGAAAAAAGTTAAAAATTATTTCAAATATAAGGGATGGTTTCACCTCCTAAAATAGTTTTTCAGCATCAACCGTAAAAACTTCTAAAGTTTTTTTATAAATCTCATCTACTTACTCCTTCATGTGTGCAAACTTTTATTAAAATCAAAAAATGAGAGGTTTCCTTGTAAGCTCGCGACAAAGATACGAGTTTGAGAGGAGATTGCGGCACGTCGCAAGAGCAACAGGAAATTTCCTAAATATCTCGAAGTTGCTTTACCAAGTCTTTACGTATCATAAAATGAAAGAAGGAACCGGTAATCACTCACGGTTGAGAGTGACAGGCACTCCTCGCGTAGCGCATCCTCGTTCGGCGCACCGACCCAGGGTGCAACAGCCTCTCCCTTCTCGCCCGCCTGCTTGCTGGCGATGAAAGCCTCCTGTTCCTTGTTAAGTTCAGCGATCAGCCTCTGAAATGAAAAAATTAATTCCGTGACATATCGCAGAGAAAAAATCGGCGATACTCGGTTATTATAAAAGCGAGAGCTTTTACGTGACGGAAGTAACGCGGTAGGTGCGCGATATATTTTTCACTTCGTTCCTCGCGAGAATTTATTATCACACGAATGACATCCTGTCATTTGCTGTCGTGAATTCGTTTTCATTTGAATGTTATTTAGCGCTGAAAGTAGCGTGTCTCTATAACGAGTTGCGAGAATATACGAGAGTGGTGTAATAGACTATTTTTCTCTTCCCTTTCAAAAAAGGGAGATGGATTTTTGTGAAAAAAAAAAAAACACTTTACATAAATTCAGCTAATTTAGAGGAACTTTTTATAAGTCCATGAATACGCTAGAATTTTTTATCATCCCAAAGTAATTATATGTGCGCGAAAATAATAGAAATATGAAGAAACTCTACTCTACCTCATACTTGTATAGGGTGTCTCAAATCTTGTAGAATTCCTGAAATTTTATTCCAAATATTTTTGTTCAAAATTCCAGAAAATATTTTAAAGAGAATATTTCAAAGATTTTTTATCAATTTTTTGGAATGTTTTTTTATTTTATGATTACTGATGTTTTTCATTCGAAGAACAAACATAGAGCTATTTAAGTATTTCAAGTATTAGATTTGCGAATTTAGTTTAAAAAAAAAAAAAAAAAAAATTGATAGCTTTAGCAAGATAAACATTCTACACATAACATTTCCATTTTCTTTTAGCATTAAAAATTGTAATAAAGAATATGTTCTGCACATTCTATATTCTGTTAAAACATTGAATAACATTGTATAAACAAAGATAGATATATATATATATTTATAATATATTTTAAATACATAATTCACTTGGCTTACAATTTATTAATTATAGCAAAATGGTCAAAGAGAGAGTTTTTAAAAAAAATTGTCAACACCTCAATAAAATTCTCAGAAATCTCTTTTGTTCCTGAAAAAAATTAGGAAATTGAGGAAAACGGAAATCTCTGAAAATTCCGGTCTGAGTTTTCCATATTTTTTTCGGGAAGTAGAGACACTAGAGACCTCCTTATGTATATATCAAAGGATGGAAAACGCAAATATATCAAGATTGAGTCGGATTTCTCGCTTTACGAGATTAATTATTTACTCGAAAGCCGCTAATGGATGGTCGCTCTTTTCATCTCCAACTTGGAAAAAGCCAAAGCGTGCGAAAAGAGAAACGCGAATCGGCGAAATAAAGGATACAAGCTGAATACGCGAGGTCAGCAGAAAGTGCCGAGGGCAAGGAGGGAGTTTCTTGCAGCTACGAGGATCAAGCGCGGATCAATGAAGCTCGCCGGATTCGCGATGCATTTACCGCACAGCGACAATGTATTCCATCCAGTATGGACATTATTAACGGAGGATCGATAGCACCGTTTCGTCGCTTTAGCCAACCATCGCGAAATAACACACTTGCAGTTGGAAAATTTCTAATTTCTTGTTAAAAAATTTGTCGATTAAATTTTTTGGGTTAAATTGTTAGCACATGAATGTGTTAACTTAATATATTGCTGTGTTCATTGAACTCAAATGAATTATTGAAAACAATTGAAAGCAAAATGTGAAAATAATTTGGAAAATAATTAATTTTATAATGGGAAAGGAAAACTGTTTTCTAAGTTAATTTTATCATTAAAAATATATTGAGTTTATAGAAAATTTATTTTATATTCATTTCGTGTTGAAATATTAACACAAAAATGTGTCATCATGTAACAAATTACGTTGAAGTAACACAAAAATTTGTTTGGACTCTGTTTGAGACATGCAATTATATTAAATTTAAGCCAAATTTTCAAATGAAACTTCCTTTCCAAGCTTTTCTGTTTTATTCTCTTCCTTTTATTCTCGTTTAATTGGTCGTTAAAAATATGCGAATCTTGCATGACAGAAGGAAGATGTTTGTTGCGTATTTAGTATAAAAATTTATTGATAAATGTGTTGCGCCTATGAATTGATAGCGCATGGACGATAACACAAAACGAATATTCCGTAGATCAACGTAAATGCGAGTATTTCGAGGATCGAGATGGCCAGATAATAGACTTTATCTAAATTATCCGGTTTCGATTATTTCCGTTTGCAGCAGAATCGTGATTAATGAGAGTCGGTTTTATTTATATCGAATGAAGGTATCTATAAATCTTTCTCCTACACATTCGTATCAAGCAAACGAACACTATTAACTGGATTCAGAAAAAAAAATACAGTTTACATTACGTTTTTCAGAAGTTGTGTGTATAAAAAAAATATGTATATACAGAGTGAGTCTTTTTAGTTTTAACAGATAAATATTCGATTTAAACAAAAAAGCTAAAAAAGTATTTTATAGCTTAAAGTTTCAGCTTTAACACACTATTCATAGTTTTTAAATTTTTTTATCTTTCTTACTCTGTGTTTTAAAAAAAATACATTATTTTGTTCCTTAAAATTACGTATTTTTGACACTCTATATAAAAAATATCGAAATATCAAAGATGCTTATTTGAATTCGTTCAATTTGGAAATGTAATAGAAAATGGATTTCTATTTAAAAAAATTTCATTTTAAGTTGACTTAAAATATATGTCTGAAGGTCAAATCAAGGTCATTGTTGTATGTCCTCTATAAACTACGCAATTTTTATTTGATAATTTTTTTTTTGTAAAATTGCATATTTTCGAAATATTTGCCTGTCATAAAATGGCAGATATCTTCCATAAAATATTTCAAAAATATTTCATAAAGAATCGAAGATGATTTAAGATTTTTTTTTATCCGAATAAACAATTGCGCTTTCCGTTACTGGATGGAATTTATTTTTAGACATTATTGTGTGCACTAAATTATTCGGAACAACCACAGCTTTCTAATTATCTCCAGTGTCGCCAACGCGCGCTAGCGCGAGTGACGTCATCAATTTTCTTTGCATAATTGTTCGTCCGAGAGTTTCATGTGAGCCAATATATGCAATCTATGTATGCAAATTTCTGATTAAAATCAAATATTCATAGATTACGCAAATAATAATATACGTAGAGATAGAAACTATTTTCAGACCTTGTTGTTCAGATGTATGAGAAAAAACATAAATAAAGATTGAATTAGAATTGGATCTCTTGCGTTACGAGAATAATTATTTATTTTTTTAAAAGCTGCTAACGGATGGTTATTTTTTTCATCTTTGGTACGCGCAAAAAGTAAAACATGAGTTGGCAAAAAAATAGAAGTGCATATTGGATGCAGAAAAGTGTAGTCGAGAATAAATAGAGAATATTACAAGCGAGCAGATAAAGTCAAAGTGCTATCAAAATGGCAAAATGATTTATTTATTTTCACGTTCGTGGGAGTCGCTACTATTTTAGCTTATTTTATAATTTATGTTTATCTGCTTGATTTTTATGAGTCACGCAAATTTCTGATTTACTAGAAAATACACGCTAGAAATTTATAAGATATAATCTTTTATTATACTAAAAATAAAATTTTTTATTCAAATAAATACATTTCGTTAATTTTCATTTTTTTATTTAAATAAATATATATTTTGTTCCCAAAAATATATTATAATTTTTAAAGTAAATTATTTAAAATTTTAATATAAAAAAATACTCACTTAAAGATAAGAAATTATTTATTAAAATATAGTAAACCTTGTTTTAAAATAAACAATCAAAAAAATTTTAAAAATATTTTTTAAAGGAATTTAATATAATAAATTAATATAATAAAGATAAAAAAATTTATTTTTTTTTTTTTTACAAATAAAAGCACATTTTGTTTTTATTGTATATATTTTACTAATTTAAATATAATTGCTGTTTAATTAAAATAATTAATTTCTTTGCATTTCTACTCAAATAAATAATTCTTAAAAAAAAAGGGGTTTAGTATTTTTTCGATATAAGTCACGCAAATTTTTGTTTCATTACAAAATACACGCTAGAAGTTTAATAAGATATTATATTTGTCTGAGAAAGACTACCATTTAATCAATACGCGATATTGTGATATGCAATAGCAATTGATAAATGCAATTTCATAACATCGCTAAATTATCCATAATAGCTTCAGCAATCATTTCTCGAAATAACCGAGATGCGTGTTTTCGCTCGTTGTAAATAGGATATCAACTTCCTCACTGATAATAAAGCGTGCAATCGGCGTATGATGACAGTAACGAAATATCAGCGCAATCTTGAAACGAGAACAAGAAACGCTGTTACTGAGAATTGGAAGGGAAACGTCATATGTGTTCAGGATATAGAACACATCGTCCATATATCTTCAAAGTACCACAGAGTTGGTACTGATCGTTGCAGTTCTGGCTATATATCGATATATCGACAGAAATACATACCGAGTGTCCCAGAAATATCTTTTTATTCGATATAAAAATAATATAATAAAAAATACATAAAATAAATATATAATAAAATCAATGTATTCATCATGCTTAATCTTTAATTTCCAGTTTTCACATTATCAAGATTAAAATCGAGCTCTAATTACAAGAATAATTAACCTTAAAAGTTGAGTAATTATAATATGAAAATAATATATATATACGTAATTATAATACAGAAGATGTAGTAAATTGTAACATATAGGAGAGAATTAAGAAACTAAATCGTATCGGATTTATCATTAGAACGAGGGCGAGTGTAGAATTAACGGGAGAAAAACAAACGACAGAGAACTATTTAATAAATCAGGGAGAGACGTGGGTTTGTAATCGTTTTAACGGAGATCCGGAATTAAACTCTCCGTGGAGAGGATTGTTCCACTGTTGTTTTACGTCCTTACGAGACTAATTCGTCGCTTGAAAGTTACACCACTCTGACGTATAGTGTTAAACGCCGACGATGTTTCTCTGTAATTTCGCACGGAGTTTTAGCGCCTTGATATAGTGATATCTTCGCGATAAATTCAATTTATTCGCGGTAAATGTGCAACACACAAAAAAGTGACAAATCGATTTGCCGGCTATTTTATCTAGAGTTGATTCCCAATCCTCTTCTAGTAGCAATCGTATTTTCACACTTTAATGTACCATCGCGAATTTGATTACCGCATTTCAACGTGTGCGAAAAATCGCTAAGGGGTGTTGTTTGCATATTAATAGCATTAAAAAGTTTAAAATTGCAGTGATTAAGAAAAGTTAAATGTAGATAGTTTAAATAAAGTTTTGTATATTATATAATTATTAAATATATATTAAATATATATTAAATATTTAATAGATATAATGAGTAATTTAATTGTAATTAATATAGATATGATGGAAAAATATTAAAAATTTACAATTATTTTCTTTTAATTATTTAAATTTATTTCTAGTTTCTTATGTATTTAATTTAGATTAATTTCTTTTGAAAGCTTTAATATTAATTATAAAACTTTTTTTGCAAAAAAGTTACTGATTGATGATAAAACTGGACAAGATCTGTTCATCCAATTAGATTATCTCAGGCGATCTCTTTCTCTCTTTCTCTGTCTCTCAAAGAAATCTTTCTTTTAAAGAAAAAATCTATAATCTATATCACAGAGATTAAAGGTATTATCTGATATGGTGATAAAAGTGAGTCGTGATGAAAATTAAATTAGCCATGAAACCAACTTTTTTCTCTCTTCGAAATTACGCAACTTTTAGGTTAGCTTTTAAGAAATAATTAGCACAACATAAGATCGCCGTAAACATGAACGGTGTGAAGTTAGCATCTCATATTCAAAAACCAAAAGATATATAAATTTATTAAGAATTTTGTTTGCACTCCAAGTGATTCTACAGTTCCTGATACAATGCTTTAAATGGTATTTGCGGTGCCACGGAAAAAGTTGGCATTTCATTTTCGAGATGCAATTTTTTTAGGTATTTTGCTGGAACTATTTCTGAAACCTATCAGAAATTAATACATTGATATAACATTGAGTTGCAGCACTCTTGATTTTTAAGGATGTTTTGTACCTATTTTTGAAATTAGGAATTTAACCAAAATTGTACAAAATATTCTTATATATGTTCAGAAATTTATAAAAAAATCCTGAGTCGATTCACTGAAGCGATTAAAAGTTATGAGAATTTTAATTTGCAGCGAATTAATGTGATCTTGTGGAAAACGTGTGACCACGTCGATTCAAATAGCCAAAATAAATAAAAATAATATTCAGAATTTGTTTAAAATTTGTAAAAGTGTAGTTTATATACAGTAGAAATATTTGATTAAATAATATTTAATAACTACTGACTTGTTAACAAAATATTAAATATAATTCGATGAAATTGATCATATCATCTGATATGATGCGACATTCACTGTGAAAATATGGCAACATCGCACTCAGCTGAGAAGAATGAGAGAGACGGAAATAGTGCGAAGTAGCTGGAATGAACTTATAACAAATTTTGAGTTATATAAGATATGCAATTGCTGTCCATTTGAAATTGACAGCCTTTCATACAGTTTTAACCTATGCATGCTATAATTCAGTAGGCCTCATGTATAGAGGGCGCAATCTTGCCAACTTATGAAAAATTACAATGTTGCCATATTTCATGCTCCACAGAAACATGACAAATTATTACATTTATCAATTAAATAGTTAAAAATCTTATATATTTTGTGATTATTAACTGTTTTTATTTTTATTCTGATATTCTGAACCACTCAGTGTCAGTAAATTCTTTTATTTTTATAAATAAAATTTCTTGTTGTGAAGTTGAATTTGACATATTGTCATCACTGACATAATATTCCCCAATAATTTTATAATGGAAACTTCTTCTTTTTCTTTCATCGTGACATAATTATACACAATATGACTTTATCATTTCTAATAATAACTCATTCCCTGTAAATTTCCTATGGCGAGAAAGCTCATAATTGAAATCTACTCTCTTCTTTTTGCTCGATGTCCTTTGGAATATTCCAACTATTTTTATTTTCTTGAAAAAGAATAGATATTACGATATCTCGCGGAAACTTATATTTTTTCTTGTAAAAAAGTAAAAAAAATTAAATTAATTAAATAGAATAATAAATAAAAAAATAAAATTAATTTCTTAATCTGTTATATATATATATATAAAAGTGTATGTATAATGTATCATATAAAGTTACATATACATCCAAAAATTGTATCTTGCCATACAATATCCCATTCTAATCTCAACTCTTTTCGTTCACGTTTAGCATAAATTTCCGCTCGCTTTTCGGTCGATCGACGATAGAAGAAATATCTGATCATCTTCAGCGCCATACTAAAAAGAATTCTCGCGATACTCGAATCTTCTCTTCCTCCATCCGATATCGTCGTGAAAATCCATTACCGGATTCGCCAAGAGAGAGAGAGCCTTAAAATAATTTTAATCACGATATGGTCATGACGACCGAGCGGAAAATAGATTATATTAGCGTGAAAAAATTCCTATCGCAGTCACATGATATTACAGGGAAAACGTGATTCGTATGCGATTGGCATTGGAAAATACCTGCGTTAAGGAAGAGCTATGCAAGGAGATTAAGTCATAGAGGAATGTGAATGGATCCAAAAAAGTACTTTGAACTCTAAAGGATTATAATGGAATTATGTTAAAAAAATTTAATATCATCAATCAATAATTTTTTTGCGCGTGTAAAAAAATGTGTGTGTGTTCCCTAATTTATTATATGTATACATATTAATGAACTCTGCATAATAGACAGAAATAAATATATCAAAAACTATAAATATATTATAATATTTTAAAGGTTAAAAAGAACATAAATATTAAATATTTTTAATATTTAATTATATTTTTAATTACATTTATTATATTTGTATAATAATTTTTTTAATATTTATTATATCTATTAATTATAATTAAATTTCTAAAATTATATCTACTAATATTTAATATTGTATGTTTATACATATATAACAAACTCTATTTAATCTATCTATATTTAATTTTTCTTAATCAATGCAGTTTTAAATTATTTAAATTTCTTAATCACTTTTAATTATTTAAATTTTTTTCCATACTATTAATATCCATTGCATTTATTTATTTATTTATTATATAAAGCTCGAAATTTTACTTCTTACATACGTATTTTGCGTAAATATTTATAAATTTATTGCATGATATAAAGCAATTTGCACCGTGAGAAATTCTGTCGTTTAAAAAATTGATTAAATACGGTATCAAGCATCATTTATCAAAGGCTCAGGAAGGAAGAGATGATATTTCAGAGATTTAATATAGAAAAGCCTTCGCTGCAATTCTCCTTCCGCATATTCATTACTGATTAGATCATCGCAATATCGACAGAACGATGCGCTCGATTGGCGCTCTACTAATCTCGGACGTGCCTTGTTCCGGACGTACTCAAGACACGTCTGTAGATATCGATCGAACTACTTGAGTCAATGGTTGATAAACGCAAGCGGTTACAGGAGCCGTCGTCGGGAGAGACGATGCGCTCGTGAAAGGAACGACTTGATTCGACGAAGAAAACATGACTTTTATCAGGACAGTTCGTGTACGTGAGAGTCTCTTTTATTTTTCTTTCAGAAATCGAGTATCCAGCGTCCGGATGTAAGCTTGTGTGTGTAAAATCTTACTACGTCGTAAAAATCTAGTTTTCTAATAAAAAAAAGAAGCCAAAATATAGGGGAAACTCGAGGGAGTTCGCGAAAATAAACGACTTCCTTTTAGCATTCTTTATGATTTGACCATATACTCGTATCCGGAGGGAAAAAAAGTAGGTTGCATAAGTCACGCCTAGCAAAGTGATAAGAACGGCGAAGATTGAGGTCCGATATCCAGAGTTAATTTTACAATGTGTAAAGAATGTGGAAATTGGATTTTGCTAATTTATCGCGGTTTTATTTTCCAAGGTTTACTATTTTTTTTTTACTGTAAAAAATTGACTAAAACTTCAGACAAAGTGCTGTCTAAATTTAAAAAAAAAAGACTCTAATGATTAAGACAGATTGTCTGAAATTTCTTTCAGATACTCAGAAAATTCAGATGCACTTTTGTCTGAATTTTCAGAAAATTTTTTACAGTGTAAGCAGCTTCAGGAACACACACACACACATTTCTAATGTATTCTACAAATATTAATTGTGTTAAAAAAAATTAAATATGGACAGTTTAAAATTCCAACATATATATTAAGTATTAATACATGTAATTAATAATTAAATGATAATTAATAGATATAATAAATATTAATAATGTAATATTTATTTTAAACTTAAAAAAATTTTAATTTATAGTTTCTGATATATTTAATTCCGTCTATTTCTATTGCGAAATTTAATGACATAATAAATTAGGAAACACTTTTTTACATGCATAAGAATTATTAATGGATGATATTAAGTTATCATTTATTTTAGTAAATAACATCAAAGGCGGTTGAATGCGGATAATAAAAATAATTTTCTGCATCCGTTGCCTTTTTGCCATTACGCATAAAAAAATGTACCAACATCATTATAATCAACAACAAGATTGTTAGGAATAATATATTAATATAGTAAATATCTTTTTATAAAAAAATAAAATCACTACATATATTTAAGATCGAAATTGTGCGGAATGAAAATTGATATCATTCCTCAAATGTTTATTCTCCATCTTAATCCTGCGAATCATCACCATCAGTGCTTGAGACGAGAAATTATTGACGCGATGCTACTTGTCGAAAGCACCTACAATCAAGGCTCAATAGCTCCAGGCGAGATATCAACTTGTTGGCAATTACCGTACCGTATAAGCTGCGCGTCATGCGACAAGGGCTGTCACGATCCAGGCACTGGTAGATGCAAGAAGAGTCAGATAGAAGAGATTATCGTTAATTGCAATTTAGATCTACCCAACGTTTATGAAATAGCGTCAAATCCAAAGATATCGTTTGTCTATTCGACGATCTCGATAATCACTAATTCGGAATATATATATATATATATATATATATATATATATATATATATATATATGTGTGTGTTTCGTCGTGCTCTAAATTGCTCTAAATTTCAATATTTTGCGGCGATATTTCGTGTTAAAAATGTTTTAATTAATTTTTTTTTCGAATATAAATGTAGATAAATAAAATTTCATTATTTTTATTTTTTATACCATAAAAAAATAATCTTTATGAGAAACAATTTCAAATATTCGCTACATCTCCAACTCTCTTTGGATAAAATATCAGGTTGACGCATATTATGCGTAAATTGTCGAAACATTTTTTTTTTATATTTTATATTTTTTAAATTATGCAAAGGTAATAAAAATATGGTTTATAATATAAATATAAGATAAACACATATTTTTATCATCGTTTAAAAAGTAAAATATAATACGTAAAATATAATAAAATACATCATAATAAAATCACTTACATTACGAGTGTATCAAATGAATAATTATGGCATATTTAAAATCCAAGTATGATAATAATTGTATTTTATTAATATAGTATTGCTCAAGAGCTATTTGAAGAGAAAAAAAGCAATGAAAAGCGTAAAGTAATCGCTATAAATAATGTCATTATTAACAAAAAAATATTTGTGGTAAATTAAGAGCGGAAAAAAATTGAGAATAGTCTCGAGAGCGTCGAAAATAAAAACATGCAAGTATTTTTTTTTTATTAAAAATTTTAATTTTTTCCTATCGCCTCTTCGATTGCGTTGGTTGTCGATTGACAACCAACTTTCGAAAGAAAGTCGACGAAATATTGCAATTTCTCAACTTATGGCCTACTGCAAAAATCTCTTTACGCCATCGATGTTGATTTTCCCTTCGAAAAACATTCTCGCCATTCTCGAGAAGAAAAATGATGCTTGCTAATATTTCTCGGATATGAAGGGGCTTAAGCGCCCAAGGGAGGTTATCACAGAGTCGCGGAGAGCGAATCCATAGATTTTGTTGTTGTTTTAGGACATTTGTCGAAGACCATCCGAGAGAGATTTGACGTTGTAAGGACAATAAAGTTTCGAGATCTCTCGAAAGCTCGATAAATATGATCGGTTCATATAATTGAGATCAATAGAAGAATAGTTACCGCAAATTTTCTCAGCATTTTCATTTTTGCCGTTTTTTCTCATCAAAATAAAAACGAATGGCGAGATGTTATGTGCTCTTGAGAGACTGCTGATCGCAAACTTGGATAAAGAGGAATGACGCAAAAATAATAGTTCATCTTTTACTCTAGAAAAGTAAAGACGCTATTTGAATTTACGTCACATTTTATAAAACTTTTGAGAATTTTACGAGTATTTTACGATCTCGACAAATTTTAACGACATTCGATCTCGACAAATTTTAACGACATTCGATTTCAGACGCAAATTCGGTTTACGATAGACGAAGTCGAACGCTTTAAAGTAGAACTGCAATAAATCGTTTTATAGGAAATCGACGACATTGCCAATAATTTGAAGCAACGATCGAAAAGAGTATCGAAATGAGTAGCTATTAAAGACATTTGATTTTCTGAAGCTAATCAAAAAGAGAGAGAGAGAGAGAGAAATATTTTAAACATAATAAAAATAAAAAAGAACAATTGTTTTATTTGAACAAATCTGAAAAACAAATTATATATTTTTTTTATTCTGTTCATCCACTATATAATTATTATTTTGTTGACGTGCGAGACATTTTATTATATGATACACTAAAAAAAGATATACTAAATTCAAATAATTTTTAGTTAAAGAAAAAACAAATTCAAAAAAGTGCCTGGTTTTACCCTACTTTCCTTTAT
>JBCEZY010000002.1:7852274-7863461 GCA_039654445.1 Cataglyphis savignyi | reverse complement strand
CCAGTTTTTTTTTTTTTTTTTTTTTTTTTTTTTTTTTTTTTTTTTTTTTTTTTTTTTTTTTTTTTTTCATTCGTGATGAAAATCCATCGCGCTGAAAATTCCGTAATTGCGGCGATACGCGATATCCTTCGTTCGTTAACGGTCTACCTATTTCCACGTACAAAGTCGGACGAATTTCAGAGCGGAAAGCGACGTGAAAATTCGTTGACGTTGTCGTCGTCCGGCGTAAAGTTCCAAAAAGTTTTGTTCGGCCGACAACGACGATATCGCTTGGCAAACTTTGGCAGAGAAGTTTGCGTGTAGAGACGTGACAAGAAATCTCTCGCTATAGGGGCACAGCTTTCTTAGGCGATGTCACGAAGAAAGAATGACACGCGCGAAAGACGCCGACATATGGCCGCTTACGAACTTTGCGATAAAATTCACGTGACTAGAACGTCACGATAAAATATCGATAAAGAGAATCAATTATCATTTGTATTTGAAACATAAAATAATCGATGTATAAAAATATTGGCAAAAGCAATAAAATTTAATTTTAATTTTAATTAATTTTTTTTTTAATTTTATTTCATTTTAATTTAATTTTTTTTTAAATTTTAAACTTTAATTTTTATTTTTATTTAAATTTTAATTTTGTGCGCAAAATAATAATTTTAAATTTGAAATATTTCGAGATAAAATAAATTTAGATTAGAACTTTAATTTTTTTACAAATAGCTAGCTATTTTTGACATGACGTAACTTGCCTTATTTCAACAATATATTGCGTTTCTCTCAATAAAATTAATTAGTCTAATTATATTCTCGCAAAGAAAAATTAAAAATATATCATTTTACCGAAATAGAGTATAATGGATCAGAAAATACGTATATAAATATTAATGAATCAAGAGTGCAATTATTCCTGTCTGTTTCTTTCTTACATAAGAGCCTACCTTGATCAGAAAAGTCGTATATAGACAACAGTGATGGAATTCCTTTGTGATATTAGCGACACGATTTTTTTATATCATGGTTTCTTGTCTCGTATGTTTCGAGTTGATGACGTCGATAATTGTGTAATATGTCGGAAGGGTAGCGGCGACTAAAGGAAGAGCACCATGACCAAAATAGTGCTTCTTCGATCCATTAACGACAATAGTTCCGTTACACAATATAGATTGCACGAGGCCAACAGCTGTTAGGTAGATATCTCTACCTGATAACGATGTACAGCAATTATGTATATATATGGGGATCGCTTTGATAAAGCGTGCATACACGCGACGATACATGTCAAATAAATGTCAATGACGTGTACATTAAAATATCATTGACGAGGCTTGTTGTAATAGTATCCGATGAAATTGAATCGTCGATGCGATCAACTTTCTGCCGACAAAACGATAATAAAGAGAAACCCGTGGGATTTAGAGAGAACTAGAATCGAGTTTTCCAACTATATGGCGTGCCAACTGACGCTTGCATTAATCAAAGTTTGACCTTGTGTTTTCCACCTATCGCGCTATCTACTGAAAGAAAAATGATCTCGTATGTAGAATTCATATTTCGCTTCTATTTTTCATATCTCCATTTCAACATTCTACATCCTACTCTGCCGACAGACACGTCAGGTTCACTCATGACCCTGACATCATATTAAAATTGTTTTATAAAACTCACATCGGACATGATATAAACAAATGTTTCGTATCTGCGTTAAAGTCGGAGATAAATATTATTTATTTTTATTTTTAATTTTAATTTTAATTTATTTATAATGGTATATATATTTTTTTATTATATAAATAATATATAAATATTTTTCTCGTTTGTAAAATATATTTAAGAATATAATAGAATTAGAATTATTATAAAATTGTATTTTAGAATATTTTTCATTCAAAATTGATCTTTAAAGTTTATCACGCACGTAACTTATTTCAAGTTTAAACTATTATAAGTACAATGTATTTATGGAATTAGTCGGTAAGAGTTCATTGGTAAATGGAAGAATAGATTTTTTTAAACTAATTATCATTAATTATGATTAATTATGATGATCACAGGGGCGAGGAAAATCGGAAAATCAAAAAATTTTTAATATAATTTTTCTGACACCATGTACACTTAACAGAGCGTACCTTAGCAGATTCATTTATTCATGTATAGCAAATCAAACACATGAAATGGGCGGAGCCTTGTGTATCCCCACTCTGAAAAAATTCTAACTTAACCCAAACCTAATTTCAGTTTTAAAATTAAAGTTGCCCGATGCTTTCAGTGTGACGAAATCTACACTTGTAAAATTCTACATAAGTTTATACCTTTCCACGCAAATCGAGATCTACATATCAGCCGATGCTGATAGGTCTAAAAGCACCAGGCGATGAAGATGGACCTTACTTCACGTGGAACGTTGTAAACCCATGTGGAATTTTACAAATATAGACTTCGTCACACTGAAAGTACCAAGCAACTTTAAATTTAAAACTGAAATTAGGTTTGAGTGAGGTTAGAATTTTTGCGGAGTGGGGCTGCAGAAAGAGGTGCTCCGCCCCTTCCCCGCCCACGTGTTTGATTTATTACACAATAAATAAATAAATCTGCTAAAGTACGCTTTATGAAATATACATGATGTTATATAACGTCTCTCTGTCACGCTTACAGGCATTATTTTTAATTTAAAAAAAATATATATATATATTTCGATTTCAATCGATTTTTCCACCTAACTTCCTGATAAATAGTTCGAAAAAACTCATTTCTCCATTTATTAATGTAGGTGAACTCTTACTAGTCTTCATTGTTTTATTGCATTACATATCGTATTATTATACAATTTATAAATATTTTGTATAATAACGTTAAATTAAAATAATGAGAAAAATATTTGTTGCAAAAAAATATTTATAAATAAAAAAATTTTAAAATATTTAATAAACATTTCAAATAAAAATAACAATGTGCGCAACTTTTTGAAGAAATTAATTTTTCTTGAATTTTTTTATATTTCCTCTAATCGCGTATGAAAAATAATTATTTAATAAATAATAATTAAATATATTATTGCGTGTTGCAATAATTTCATGATTAAAAGATTGATGTTACGTCAGAGGCAGTAAAGCTTATCTCTTATTTTTAGCGCGCATTTCTCTTAACATTTAAGTTTCTCTCGGAATTCCCGATATCTTTGTTCGAGGAACAACTTTACAGAGGATTCGAAGCACAAAGGATCAAGTCCCATCGTTTCAACAAAATACTTTCGTATCAGTAATTCTGATCGCTTTCTCTTAATATTTCGTATCTCAAATTAAACAGAGGAAGTATTGCACAGAAACAAATAGAAGAGCCAATCTTTCTTCTTCCCGCGTGAAAATGACTTAATAAATCGGAGAAGTCATATTCACGCTAAAAGTTGACGTGATGTTTGAATTTATAGAAAATGCGCTTTATACGCTTTATATCGTTTTACCGTGCTTGTGTCTCTTCGATTTGTCATCGAGTCAATTGAATTCCGATGTGTAAAAAATGAATGTAAAATGTGCGAGGATGATATACATATACTTTTCCAATAATGGCACAGCAAAACGTACATTTTAGGATCGAAGAACCAGTATTGACAATGAATCGTAATGATTCTCGTATTTCGATTATCTCGATTTCTTTTCCATCTAAAATTCGATGAGTCCGAGTTGCAGGAAGTGCATTCGCAGACTTCCTGAGTCAATAGCCTCTCCCTCTCTCTCTCTCTTTCTTTCTCTCCCTCTCTATTGCTCTCCCGCACAGATCAAGCGAATATGAAACTTCAATGATCCGAGAGCAAGGCAATTATGCTCGGGTCAACCATATACTCGTTAGAGTGCATACTACATACGCTGCTACAAGTGGCGTCGTTAAATTAAATTTGAACGAATGTACTTAAGCCTCATCGTACATAGCATTTCCATCAATAATATTTACATATTTTTTATATACATATATTTATATATAAAATATAGACTTCCAGTTGGAGAGTGATGGAGGAAAGATCGTGTAGGATTAGAAGGAAGAAAAGTGAGGGTGATATTTGCAGAAAGATGTGAAAAGGAGAGGAAAATAGAATGAGACGAGAAGGAAGGAGAAAAGAGGAAGACGAGAAAATGAAGGGAAGATAGGAAATGAAAGAAGAGCAGAGGAAAAGAGAGAAATGTGGAGAAGATATTAGGTTAGGAGAGCATCCATTAAGGTAGAAGGCTGATTGGTAAGAATGGAAGGTCGACAAAGAAGATCGGAGGAAGAGATAAGTGACAGCGACGAAAAATCTGGAGGAAAGGTCGGTAAAGAGGTTAGGAGCTAGCAGAGGAAAATATATGGCTACTGTAGAAAAATGAAGAAAAGTTGGAGAGAATGTTGGGGAGGCAAAATATGAGGATGGAGAAGAAGAGAGACTGGAAGATAGTACGGAGGATATATAAAATGGATGCTTGAAGAAAAGAGAGAGAGAAGAGAAAAGAGAAAAAGAGAAAAAAGAGAGAAGGAGGGAGGCAGTGGTCCGAGAAAAGAAGGAAGTGGAAAAAGTGAAACATCGATAGATCTAAGAAAAGGAAAATGAAGAGGAGAGAGAGAAAAGAAGAAAGAAGAGATGAGAAAGGAATGAAGAAAACGAGAGAGAGGAGAAGAACGAAAGAGAGGAAAAAGAAAAGCGAGATGGAAAGATGGCAAGATGGCAAGATGGCAAGATGGAGAAAAGAAGCAGGAGCAATCCGAGGAAGATGTGAAGAAGAGAAAAGCACAATAGCAACCGAGTAAAATATTGACAGATGGAAAGAAAAAAGAGTGGAGAGGAGAGAGAGGAAAGAAGAGAGAAAAGAGAAGAGAGGAAAAAAGTGTGAAGAAAACGAGAGATAAGTAGGACGACAGAGAGGAAGAAGAAAAAGCGAGAATGGAAAGCAACGTGGAGAAAAGGAACAGGAGTATTCTGAGGAAAGGGTGAAAAGAAGAAAAACTCAATAGCGACCAAAGGAGTGGAGAGAAGAGAGAGGAGAGAAGGAAGGAGAGAGGAAAATCAAAAGAATATAAAAAACGAGGAAAAAGCGAGAGAAAAAAGAAGAGGGAAATGAAGAGAGTCGAGACGATGGAAAAGAAAGAGGAAGGAGGAAACGAGTATCAAGAAAAGATCTGAGGCGATGAAAAAGGGAAAGGAAGGAAGAAAAGATAAAATAGAGAATTGATGGAGAAAACAAGGGAAATAAAAGATGGAGTGTTGTAATTAGAACGAGAAAAGAGAAAACGAGAGAGGAGAAGTACGAGGGAAAAAGAGAACGCTGAGACAAGGAAAAAGAGAGATGACGAAGGAAACAAGAGACAAAGAGACAAGGAGAGAGCGGAGACAATAAAATAGAGAATAGATGGAGAATGCGAGGAAAATGAAAGTGAGGAGAAAGAGGAGGATAATTTGGATTTAGAATTGATCTAGATTTTGAGTTAGAGTCTGAGTTTAATCGTGTATTTGATTTTACTTAACTTAACCCGATCTGAAGTTTTAAGTTTAATATTGATTTTAAATTTTGAGTTTTGGTTTTAATTTTAGTCTTAGTTTTAGCAAGCTATTGGCTATTTAAGAACTTTAAATGGTAATTCAATTTCAACTTTAGATATATTGATTTTAGTTTATAGTTTTTCCTTTAGTTTTTAATTAAGTATAAGACTAAATGTATAAGACTGAATGTTGGAGGCGAACTGTACCGAAAAGTCCGTCTTAAGCCGAAAGGCAAGGATTAAGTGAAAATAAATAATAAATAAAATAAATATATATTTTTTTATTTTTATTTCTTATATATAAAAATAAACATCGTAAAAAATTTTGTAGAGATTATTATTAATATTAATAAAATTTATAAAATCTATATAAAATAAATATATATATATAAGTTGATGATAAAAAATAAGAATTTTTATAATGTATATATAAATATATATATGTATAAATATTTCGCGGTTTGTTAATTAAATGAAATAGGTATTTAAATATCATCAAACTTTCCGTTGGCCTCATTTAATCTCCTCGAAAACCTCGATAAGAGAAACGCAAAGAGGATACTTTGAAACTGTTCAAAACCTGGCGTAAACAAAAAAAAAAAAAAAAACAGAAGTGGAATCTCAATTTCCGATATTAAAAATGAAATAGAAATGCGTTGCGTCACTTATAAACTTCGATGAAATTAATTATCGACGAATCATCTCGAGGGAAGTGAGGGATCTCAAGTTGCGGATGAAATCAAAGATGAAACAAATATATTCCAGATATCGTATCTTCAAGAGTGTTCCTCTACCATCACTGCTTAATTACATATTAAATTTGATTGGCACAGTAATGATCATATGGTAAGTCGGTATAATCTTCTAGGAAACGTTTAATGTCTTTCCTGGGACTCATCGCTTAAGATTGCGAGCCTTGCTATGGAAGATCGATGCGAGCTCTAAGCTCTTAGCCTAGTTAAAAAGTCATGAAATTCGTTCGCAAGAGGAAAGAAGC
The DNA here is from genome assembly GCA_039654445.1 of Cataglyphis savignyi. Taxonomy (NCBI): domain Eukaryota; kingdom Metazoa; phylum Arthropoda; class Insecta; order Hymenoptera; family Formicidae; genus Cataglyphis; species Cataglyphis savignyi. The sequence goes on along the minus strand of JBCEZY010000002.1, from coordinate 7,856,962 downwards.
TTTCTCGCGAGCGAGTGTTATTTAGTGAAATGGATTAGTGATGCTCGAAAACTTAATAAGGATAGATTAAATAATGATTTATCATTTTGTCTTTGTGTTAATATATAATTATAAACTTTATATTTAATAAAGTTGAGGAAAGATTTTCTAATGATTTTTATAATTATATATTTTAAATATTTTATCCTGTACACATATACAGGGTGTCCAAAAATTCGCGCAACATCCTTTAAGGAAAGGTAGAGGATGTTATTCTGAACAGAAATATCCTGTACCATTTTTTCTATAATGCTTAATAAAAGAGTCATTATTGAGTGAAGTCTGGCCTATTTTTAGTTATCATCGCCGATCTTTAGCTGGACGCACGATCGGTGAGCCGCTCGTCTGGTAGTGTGCGTGAGCGCTCAGATGACGGCTCACCGAACACTTTAAAGGGTGTTGCACGAATTTTCGGACACCCTGTATATTACATTTCCTTTAGAAAAAAAAAATAGAAAATCGTTCTAAACTATCGATTTTTTTTTGTTACGCACTTTTTTTAGTAATCCATAGCAAAAGTGTAAAAAAGTATTTCCATAAAAGAATTTTACAAATTCGAAAGCAATATAGTTTACGTAAGGGGAGAGTTTTAAGCTCATATCTACAAAAAATAGTTATATTAAAATAAAATAAAATGTAATAAAAATATAAATAGTTATATATTCTAAATAGTAATATAATTATCGAAGAGAACAATCGAAGAAAATGACACGCTAAAAAACCATTTTACTGCATAACGTGCAATTGTATCTCAATTTCAAACACAATTGAAAAAAGGATAAGAATATTTGTACACACATAGTATTCAAATGCTATCAAAGTACTTCGCGTTCGCTTTCCTCAAAGTTACGTCAGAAATGGATTTTCTACGCGATTTAACCGATCAAGTTATAATAGAATTTTTAAAAAAATAAAAAGAAAATGTTAAAAATAAAATCGTCTAATTTTGTATGAGTAGTCAAATAATATTTCTTTATAAATAAATATTTTTGTATTTTTTAATTAATATAAATTTTTTTAAATGTGTGCAATTTTTATTTTCCATGGACTCTGTTGTGATAATACAAGTACAAGTTGCTTTCTATTTGTGTTGTCTATCGTGTCTCAAATTCTAAGGAAAAAAAACTTGAAAAAGAATTTTGCCTCCAGCTCGACACGCGAAGAAATCGAGCCATCACCATTGAAAGCTCTCGCAGAAGAATCAGAAATACTTCTAACAATCGAACAAGAAAGAGGGTCTCGATGCCCAAAATATTCTCTCAGAGATACAAACCTCGTATAAAAATTGTATGTCGAAATGCCAGTAACATCGACCAGAAATATCTTCCCCCATCCCCCCACTCCCACGCGCGTGTCTTTAACAAAAAGTGCCTTTAAAAAGAATCAAGTGAAATTTCTTCCCTCTTTTGTTTCCGCCCGCGCGACGAAAGATCGAAACTTCGAGGATGATATAATATATCGTATCTACTCTTGACAGAAATACCTCCATATCGTTGATCGCCATATCGAAATCATCACTTGACCGAGTTATCCTGAAATCTGGCAAACGAGCAAATAACAAATCAACAGAGGGGAAGGAGGGGGGATGAGAGGAAGAGAGGAAATGGGAAAGTGGTGAGTGAGGTGGCCCCATCAAACTGCGGTTATATCGTTGATTTTCCGGAGCGAAGGAAGAGTCGGCCGGAAGCCGCGGAGGAGGTTGAGAAGGAGGAGAGGTGGGAGAAGAAAAGAGGTGGTTGTATTGATCGACGAAGATGGGGTCCAACCCCTCGACGACTACGCGAAGGACGTATTACTTGCTGACTGGATCTGACGCTTATAGATGCTCGGCTTGAGTCGCGCAAGACGAACGTTTCGAGATCCATTCACTCTCCACTCCTGCACATCACACACGTGGCGGCTGCGGGATGTAAAAGGGATGACGGACGGGAGTGCAGAGAGATGAGACGTATTTAACGACCTTAGCGCGGTTTCCGCTCGGGGGTTGGCGGAGCCCCCTGGATCTAGGTGTCTGGTCCATCTCGGGCCAAGGACAAGCGCAACGATCCTTCCCCTCTCCGCCCGTTTGTACAAAGCATCCCCCCCCTTCCCCTCTACTTCCCCTTCGTGTCCTCTCCCACCCTCTCACTCGCTCGCGAGATCGACGTGTCTCTTTCAGCTTCGCTGATATTAATCTGCATATTGCGATAAATGTTCTCTCCGACTGCAGCGCGATACGGAATTCCCTTTTGATATTTATGCGTAATTATCAAAGGCGGAATTATTGCGCATCGGCTTTTGGATCTCCTGATGTAAGCTTTGCGAACGTATCAGCTTTCAATTATGCAATTTTCGAAATTATTGTAGTTGCGTATGTGTTAGAGCTGATAATTTGCTTCGAAGGCTTCAACATCTGAAGCTTTGAAGGTTCGAAGCTTCGGCACAAAAATATTCAAAGATCAAAATTTCAAAGCTTCGAACCTTCGAACATTTGAACCTTCAAATATTCGAATCCTTAAAAGTTCAAACCTTCGAAACTTCGAATCTTCGATACTTCAATCCTCAACGTTTTAAAGTTTCGACAATAAAATATTCGAAGATAGAAATTTCAAAGCTTTAAACCTTCAAAACTACAAACCTTCTAAACTTCAAACGTAGGAACCTTCGAACATTCGAACCTTTAAAAGTTCAAAGCTTCAAAGCTTCGAACTTTTAAATCTTCGATCTTCAAAGTTTCAAAGCTTCGAACCTTCGAAACTTCGAACATTTGAACCTTCAAATATTCGAATCTTTAAAAGTTCAAACCTTCGAAACTTCGAATCTTCGATACTTCAATCCTCAACGTTTTGAAGTTTCGACAATAAAATATTCGAAGATAGAAATTTCGAAGCTTTGAACCTTCAAAACTACGAACCTTCTAAACTTCAAACAATCGAACCTTCGAACATTCAAATCTTTAAAAGTTCAAAGCTTCAAAGCTTCAAACTTTTAAATCTTCGAAGTTTCAAAACTTCGACACTAAAATATTCAAAGATCAAAATTTCAAATTTTCGAAACTTCGAACATTTGAATCTTCAAACATTCGAATCTTTAAAAGTTCAAACCTTTGAAACTTCAAATCTTCGATACTTCAATTCTCAACGTTTTGAAGTTTCGACAATAAAATATTCAAAGATCGAAATTTCGAAGCTTTGAACCTTCAAAACTACGAACCTTCTAAACTTCAAACGTACGAACCTTCGAACATTCAAACCTTTAAAAGTTCGAAGTTTCGAAACTTCGAACGTTTGAATCTTCGATCTTCGAAGTTTCAAAGTTTCGGCACTAAAATATTCGAAGATCGAAATTTCGAAACTTTGAACCTTCGAAGCTTCAAATTTTCTAATCAATCTAATTCAAATCTTCGAACATAGAACCTTCAAAACTTTGATACTTCAGTTTTCGATACTTCAGCTTCGAAACTTTGATACTTCAATCTTTAAAGCTTCATAGAATCAAGATTATACAATTATTAATTTAATATAATAGTAATACTATTGCAATTACTATTGAGGTACGCATTTACAAAATTATATGATAATCCGAATAAAAATTTCTAATGCTGCAATAATTAATGTTGAATAATTACATAATTTTTGAGCACATATATTAATTAATTCCTTTTATTTACAATATTTTTAGCGTTTCCCAAACAAATTCGCCATTCGCATAAATATATTCTTCAACGCTTCAAAGCTTCTAATCTTCGAAGTTGTCAAAAGTAAGAGCCCTAGTATCGCAAATTAGAAATGCAAATTGTAAGAGGATCGCTATAAATTTGCATCCGCGACCGATATTTCTTACTTTTAATAGCCATTCAACCTCTTTTAAGATATACCTCTATAAAAGCTCATCTTGACACCGTGCGATGATGCTCGAATAAGTATCTATGTACTATAAGTATCCATGTTATGTATATAACCCAGGCCAAGGATGAACCGAACTCACTTCTTTTCTCTCCTATTCAACTTCCTCACTTTCTATTTTATTAATCACCATACTCAATTCATATTCCGGTACAGCAAATCGAGAAGTAGCGAAAAAAAAAAAAAAATCAACAAGGTCGAGGAGAGCGAATGCGTCTACATCTTACGCGTTATCAAACTTGAATTTTTTTCTGATTTGCATTTCTCGAGCCTTCTAACAGAAAATTGCACTTTTGTACAGTGATTGCTCATTCACAGCGCAGAATTCTCGTGATGAAACAGCTATGATCTATACGATAGATTGTTTTACAATAAAACGCTCGCGTGCACACCCACATGTTAAATTGAAAAAAATTCTGAATCGGATCTGAAATATTTTTAAAAATATATTAAATTTATTACTATTTTAAGTATATTATATAAATATATTATGTGATATATAAATAAATATAATCAAATATAATTATTTGTGGTTTTTATTTTCACTTGTATTTATTTTTATTTTTTATTTTTTTATTTATATAATTATGTAATAATTAATAAATAAATATTAAAATAATTAAATATTAAAAATATTATTTTAAATATATAAAACAAATTATATAAAAATCTTAAAACATTACATTATTTATGAAATCGCGAAAAGAAAATAATTTAAAAAATATATTTAAAAAGTGATCGTAATTAGATATATATACATATATA
>JBCEZY010000002.1:7712535-7755876 GCA_039654445.1 Cataglyphis savignyi | reverse complement strand
ATATCTATATATATAATTATATATATGTATAATTATATTAAATATATATATATATATATATATATATATATTTAATATAACACATAAAAAAAAATCTATGTATTTATTAAGGCATGAGGTTGTTTTATTATGATAGTATATAATAGCTTTTATTACAAAAATTTCTTTGCGTATGCATTTCAATAACTTTTTCGAAAAATGATTCAATTTAAATTGTTTGTAATTAAATAATTAATTGAGAAATTTCGATTTCCATCATATTTGTTAGGAAAACTTCAAGTTGAAATTTATCAAGAAATTCATAAATAAAAAAATGTAATAAGCAATGTAAATTTGAGACACATTATATATCAAAGTTTTAAAATTAATTAACTAGAAATACATTGTCAAATTTATATTTTAGAATTTTGTTTTTAAGATCATATCAGAATATTATACTCACTGATTGTTCAAATATTTGTCGATACCTATTGGAAGTACATCAGGCGGTAAAGTTCGTTCTAACATGCGCCATATAATGGATCCTACGTTTGAAAAAAAAATATATTAAATTAATAATAGAAATGCTCACACAAAAATAAAAATAAAAATATACAAAATCTCAAGAAACAATTGCGAAAGTACATGCATATATTTAAAAAAATGCAAATTTTGAGAATTCTAAGACTAAAATAATACTAAACGTTTCTCGATCCTCGTTTCGACCTTCTTCTCAATAATTAATACAAGATGAATATGTCACACATCATAATTATTTACAAAAGTAATTTAATATAAACAATAATTTAATTTAAAATATTTTTATTGCTCAATGAGCATAAGTTTGTACATATATTTTTATTTATATTTTAATTATATAGAATAAATATTATTTGTAATTAAAAACAAATAATTAAATTTGTGTTGTTAAATCTAGATAACAAAAACTAAAAGTATTAAATATATTTCAATAAAAAACAAACAAAGAACATAATTAAAACAGTTATAGATACAAATAATAATTAAATATGTGTAAAAATAATAAATTAAGTACAAATAATTTGCAGATTTTATTTTTTTTATGATTCTTTTATAGTAATAGATAAACATGTTGTAATTATAGTTGCAAAAACTACGCATTAAGTGATTGCACAAAAATTATACAAAATTTAGTTTTAAATTATAAATATTTTTTTTTGTTACTGCTATGCAAAAATTATTCTAATATATCTTAATAGTAATAATATCATTAAATTAATATAACGTATATATTAATTTGTTTGTAATTAACTTTATGAATTTTTTATGATATTTTAAGAGATTTATGAGTTATTTAATTATTTATTATACATATATATTTATATACATATATATTTATATACATACCTTTAACATAAGAAAGAGAGAATAAATTATTTTCAGGATACATTATATAGTTATCATGTTCCATAATAGAATTTATAACGAAATACGAGTTTAGATCGAGTAATTCATGTTGAACCTGAACTACGAACAAATCCATCATCCGGAATTCTGGCATAGCCTAAAAACAATTCAATATGAAAAATAGAAATATATCAAATAGAAAATGGAAAAATTTTTAATACATATAAAAATTAAAATTATTATTTTCAATTGCTAAAAACAAAGTGTTTTGCATAATATATTTATAATAAAGTTTTCTATGTTTAATATCTTGTATTAAATATTATTATTATAAATTACTTATTGAAAATATATTAATAAATTTTTTTTTATATAATTGCTATACGTAACTTCTTTTCCAATAATTTAAATTAAAACGTACATTTACTTTTCATTAAGTTTTTATGAACTAATTTACAAATATTTTAAAGACTTGGATGAAATTGTATATGTTTTAATATTAAAAGAAAAATAAAAATACATAATAAATATTTAAAATTTGTCTACAATCTTAATTATTTTAACTACGTATTCAAATAGCATTAGAGATAAAATAACCTTCTCAATAATATAATATTCTTGGAGAAACTTAGCAAAACCTTCGTTTAACCATTGATTAAACCAATGAGTTGGACTCAACAGATTGCCGATATATTTTTGTGCCATTTCACACGCTATTAAGCGCGCAATTATCATTTTGCGCGCGATAGGATGTTTTTCTTCACTATAGGTGATATTTAATTCTCTAAAAATTATTATGCATAATATTGTTAAATTGTATGAAAAGATATTAATATAATTTTTACTTGAATAAGTTACAGCATATCTATATCCTTTACTTATAAAAAACAAATCCCAAAGTCGACTTGACTTCGTCAATCATCGGAACTACAATATGATCCACTTTTCTTTTAGCAGGAATAACTGTTTGCTCGAGGATGCTTTTTGAATTATTCCAATAATTGTCTAAGTATATAGTGATATTTTCAATAATGGATTGCGCGAGTATTATCTGTGATGCTAATTGTGGCTTGCACCACACGTTCACGGTCTCGATGGAGTTTAAATTCTTTTGAAGATTGAACACCATAAATGATACACTATCTACAGACATGAGAGGGATTTGGTGAAAATATGTCCATATCATCTCCTCATCTTCATACATAATTGGTTCAGTTGCTCTTATCGGCATATTCGATAGAGCTATGTATTTTCGATCATGCATAATGGAAATATTAAAGGTGACTCTTGTTTCTGGCTTGCCCCAAAATGGAAACATTGGCAGTTTTTTCGGCTGTAAACCTGTTGCTAGATACCACCTGTTGCATTTTAACGATACACTTTAAATAATAATTAATTTTTAAAATTGTAAGCTAAAAAAAAATTGATTTGACTAAATCCAATTCATTACCCTTTTGTTAATTCAAGTATTTAAGTATTTAAATCAAATGTATATTACGTTAGATTTAATATATTTATTTAATATAATTTAATATAATTTAATCTTGTATTTAACTTAAATACTTAAATATTTGAACAAAATGGTATTTAGTTGGACGGATTTATTTAAACATCGACAACAGTTTTTTTTTTTTCAGTGTACAAATTAATGTACAATTTGCGTTTAATATCTTAATATTTCTACTTACTCTTTAGTTCCATCTTCATTTGTGTTATATTCGAAGAATTGATTTGTATCAAGGAAATTCACATTCAAAATATAAATTCCAGGTAACAGCATATACTTGCAATTGAACAGGGTAAGATTATTTACATTATACATATATGTAGTTTTTAAAAAATGAACCACTCTAGTGTTAACTTGGTATAGCTGCGGACTCGTTATTACCATCGAAGATGGTATATAAAAACTTATGTTTTGTGTTGCAATATTAATACGAATAGTAATTTCAAAGTTGCCAAAAGAATAATGATGAAATAATTTCATCTGCATCTCATAATGTAACGGTTGCATGTAGTCTGACAAATCGTAATTAAATGCATTACGTCTTACGACTTCCCATTTCTCGTCGACAGGATTCGCTATTTCCGATGCGGCAATATATATTATACTGCTTAATAATAATTTTAAGATTATCATGATGAGCATTTTTCGGATACCTAAAATAAAAATTAAATAAAAAAAATTAATAAAATAAATAAAACTTTTTGTTCAGTAAAAACAAGATAAATACAAAGATAGTACAAATCGGTCAAATTTTGATAAAAAAAAAAAATATAAGAAAATGTATGTATCTCTATTTAATAAGAAAACACGATTGATTTAGAAAAAAAAAGTTATAAATAAAAATATTAGTTATAAATAAAAATATCGCAATAAGATAGAGAATAAATATAAAATTCACTCGAATATATAAATCACGTTTTTAAATTTGAAAATGAAAAAAACATGTTTTGCAAAGTCTAATTTAGTAATACATACAATTTCAAACGAGAATATGTACAATGTTTATTTCCTTCAAGTCAGTCATTTTTTTCTTTAAGATTTCCTTTAGTACAATTTTTATTATATATTTTTGTGCTTTGCATTGTGGCATTATACATATAGAATAAGTGTAATCTTAACCTTCTCCATAAAAATATATGTAAAATTTAGAAATATTATAATGAAAATGTGTAAGAAATGAAGGAATATTTTCAAACAATAACTGGATTTTATGCGTGATAATTTGTATGTGTCTGTGTTTATTTATTAGTTATTTTAAAAGTTTATTTGTCTCTTCATCTTATGTGAAGGATACATTGAAAACAGGCAAACAATAAACGGGTAACTAAAATTAAATTTTTTTGAAGTTTCATTGTTACGTATTATGTACCAAATAAATTGAAGAAAAAAAATATTTTAATAACAAAATACAGATAATTTTAAATATTTTTTAAATGATTCTATAGCTCTAGATTGTAAAATTGAACCCAATAATTTTATAACGTCAAAACTTGGCTTAAATTTAAAATTGATTTATTATTTTATACATGACTTTGATTCAAACTTATTTCTTATTTATTATTTCATAAGACCAAAATGGTCAAAAAATGCTATTATAATATACGTCTATGTGTCTTTGTTAATTGTAATATATACAAAAAAATAAAAATAATAATCTTTTTCAATGAAAGAAAAAGAGTTAATGTCTATTTGAAACTAGATGAAAACTAAAAAAAAATGTTTTTTAGAAAATAAAAGTTCCGCGTATTATCTCTATATTTTTTAATATTAATATCAAATAAAAGTCAAATAAAAATATATAAATAAAATATATAAATAAAAATATATAAATAAAAATATATAAATACCTTGTTTGAAAATCTATATGATTTGATGACTTATTGTATTTGCTGAAACAGCCACAGTTTTTAGTATCAGAAACAATCACGATCTTATCTCTTCGAGAGACCATCCAAAACTGGCAAAAACTCACAACATTGTCGCTATATCTGCTTGATAATAAACATATAAGGTGCGAGATATACATATAAGATCATCCAAATATTTTCTCAAGGTTATTGCCAAAATTCTTCCTCAAGGATATTACAGAATTTAAATAATTCTTTTATACCGTCTTCATTTGTAAAGCTTTTAATTAAAGTAAAGATATTTTTTCTTGAAAAATATTTGAGAAAATGTGTTTTCTACTTTTTATTTTTCTGTAAAAAATTATCTCTTTATAACGATTTATTATAAAATAAATACAGCGTTCCAAAAGAGTTTATATTTTTATTCGCCGCAAAGTACTTTTTCTCATACATTTTCTCATATCTTAATGAAAATTAATGAAAATATCAAAGCATATAATTTTTCAAGTAATTTAATTATATAAAAAATAAAATAATTTTTGTTAAATAATATCTAAAAAAAAAGAAGTAAATATGAAAATGTTATATTCGAGTTATTTCAAATAAACAATAATTTATTTTGGGACTAATTAATTAAACATATATAATTAAAATTCAGAAACTTAGAAAATGTAATAAATTTTATTTCGTCATTTTTACAAGAAAATTTAAAAAGAAAATTTAAACGCTTTTCTCATCGATCTTGATGGATTTTGAATCTGTTACGCATAGCTGAACATAAAAGAGATAACAGTTTCTTTTAAATTTTTTCTTTTTGTGTACAGAGCTATCAGTAAGTGCAACACTGCTTATTGCAAGTTCAATGAGCGGATGATCAACATTTGTCATTAGACTTTATGAAAAATTACTCGGTTTTCCGCACAAAAAATATATCTTATGTGTAAGATGTCGTTATTTTTGCTTCACATTCTCAAAAATAGTAAAAATTACTTTTTTGACGGGTTTCAATCTTATTTTTCATGAAAACCTGACGTAATAAACTATTTTGTGGATTTGGATTCAGCACACAAAAAGTTATAAGAAACTCGTTTTTTTCAAGCCTCCTTAAAATCATGCAGGCCTATGTAATTAATTATTCAACTAAAGGTGATTATTTTAGCTCATTTAGCTATAATTTTATTATCGAAAATATGTAAATCTTTTAGTAGCTGTTATATATTTATCCAAATATTTATCAAATAATGTGTGTAATTTGATATTGATAAACTTAATGATATATAACTTATAATACACATATATAATATCTTTTTAAATTTTGAAACAAGATGTATAACATATTTTAAATATATAAATATATATAAAATATTATTTATGTATTAAAATTATACTATACATATAATGACAAAGATAAACAAAACAACAAAAAACAAAAAAAGAATATATAATGTAACATTGAATGTATTAAGAAAAATTCTATACGATACACACACACACACACACACACATACACACAACAGATAATATATTATATCGCAAATTAAAATTATATTCTTATGATGTAAAAAAAGTATTGATAAAAAAAACGATCTATAGCGATCACTCTAATATTTTTTGTTAGTTATTAATTATCAATTTTTTTTTTTTTTTTTTTTTTTGAAATTATATTGTTTACTGATTAAGATAGATATGCGTTAAGAGAAAAATAAATAATCGTGATTGATAGCGCAAATGCGACGTTCGAGGGTAATTGCACGGATGACGAGTGTGACGATGATCCTTTCGCTTTCTCATAGGGAAAGCTTTGTTTCTTTTCGGATGGTACCGTGCTTGTCAAAATTGTATTAATGGCTTTCATTAGAGGATAATCGCGCCCATCGAGCGAAGTCATGTCATCGTGCAGTGATGAACATATTCCTTGGAAATCGTCCGTATCGATGCTCCATACCATAACACCCGCTAGTTTCTGTTTTTTTACGTATTCCACCTGATAATGTTTATTAATTTTTAGATTCTTGGGCGCTCAAGATTTGCGTAAAAAAAACATTGAATTGTACTGCAATTATTATTAATTGATACACATAAATATATATGTATATATATATATATATATACACACATGCACACACACATATATAGCTTCTATGAGAGTATCTATTAAAAAAAAAATTAATAATTTTCGAAAATATTTTTATAATAAAGCAATGAAATGTTAAAACCAATCTTTTTTTATTTTATACAACATATAATTTTAAAAAAACTGTCAAATATTTCTGAATAAAATTCTTTTTATAATTATATAAAAAAGTTTAAAAGAGTATTCAAAATTTATAAGATCCAATTTAATTTCATTGAAGATTCTATGGATTTGTAATTAAAATTCTATAGAAAATTCAGATTTTAGTAGAAAACTGCATTATTTTATGAAAAAAGCAAAAGAAAGATACCTTGATCATAATTGCTTTGCGATCGTCATAAACCACAACATGATCTCCTTTAATCGCATAAGCTGTGCTACTGTAATTATCCCATCCAGTTGTCCACTCTTGCGGATGTAACACCAATGTTTCGCAAATCTGTTTAAAATATATACAATTTATTCATAAACATTTTATATATATATATATATATATATATATATATATATATATATTTCGCTCTCACACATGCGTATGTGAAATTTTTTACTGTATATTTTGACATTATAAATACGATTTTGATAAAATAAATGGGAAAAGTTATATGAAATTGCGAAAGATATAAAAATGATAAAAGCTGTAGATTAAATATGATATCTAAATATGAGGAAGAATGATTGAGTACCTCATTGAATCCCATGAAACCATTTTCGGATGTGTAAGGCCCTTTGAATCCAGTATCTAGACTGAGCATCCCAATTGGATTCATTTTTGGTGTATCTGGTACAGTTGTCAGAACGAAGGTTCTTCCGTACATCGCTAATCCTAAGACCAATTTCTCAGCTGGCGCTCCTTGTTGCAATAAATACATAATAGTATCTTCCTGAGTATTAAAAATACAATTATATGATCATGTCGTTATGTTAAATTTTGATTGACATATATATGAATATATATTGCTTCTCATCCGAAAATCATATTTCTTACCACACTTAATAGATCCTTGCTTCGCATTGGTGCATTTGGAAGAACTTGGTTGTTCCACGCTCCATGATAATCATATGCCATGACGTGAATATAATCGAGATATTTAGAAATTTCAGGAATGTCGTATCCCATTTTAATATGATCTTTGTTCGCGCTTATAGCTGCGGTCAACGAGAAGCGATACTCTCTAAAGGCATCTCGCAGTTCCTATCGGGCATGACAAATAACGTGTTTATATCGTTATGTAATAATAGAAATAATAATAAATTATAACGCTTGCCTACCTTTATAAGGCTAACTAAATTTTCTTTATCATACTTAGCACCACCACGATTAGCAGGAAATTCCCAATCAAGGTCTAGCCCATCGAACTTGTACGTTCTATTACAACAAAATTTTATTTGTAAAAATTAAAGCATAAAATAAAAACAAGCAAATATATAATAAATAAAATAATAATATATAATAATATATAATAAAAGTAAAAAATTGTACAAATTAAAAACTTGCACATGGCTTCCTGATAATTTTATTTCCTTTTTTTTATAATATCGTAATTACAAATCGGAATGATATCAATTTCCGAGATTCTAAAATTATTTTAACAATAATAATTTAATGATATCCTATTCATATAAAACAATTTAATCTGATATTTAAAAAATTTTCAAAAATTAGGTCGTGAACAAATATTTATTAAACAATTTAAAATTTTATAAAAAATGAATCGTTTCAATAATTCTAATCAAATTCAATACCAACCATGCTTTAATGATACTCTATTAATGTAAAAATATTTAGCCCAGTATCTCAAAATTTGATGAAGTTAGAGCAACCATCTTATTTTTTTCAGAAAAAGTCAAAATTTTATAAAAAATAAACTCTTTTACCAATTCTCATCAAATTCAATATCAACCATCCTTTAATGATATTCTATTCATATAAAAAAATTTAGACAAATATCTCAAAATTTGCGGAAGTTAGAACAACAATACCTTTTTTTGAAGAATTTAAAATTTTATAAAAAATAAACCCCTTTATCGATTTTAGCCAAGTGAGAAAGCAAAAAAGAAATGAAAAAGATTAATACAAAATAAAGAAAGGTAAAGTTTCAACTACCAATATAAATCTAATATCAAACTAAACTTTATTCATCCATTCCAAAGCGACAGTATCGTCACATTACATTCCTAACATTACATCATGTATAAAAAATTCTTAATAAAAAAGTTCTTGAGATATTAATCACTTGTTATAAAACATTTTATAAAAAAATAATTTGCATGCATATTGAGATAAACATACCTGAGAAATTCAACGGTGCTGGCGATAAAAGTTTTTCTATTATCCGATGATGAAGCCATCATCGAAAAGTTTATGCTGCCTTCATTCCATCCACCGATGCCTAATGATACTTTCAAACCTGACTTACGAAGCGCCGTCATCTTTCTATAGTTTCCAATTCCTGTATTTAATTTATGTAAAATATTTTCACAAATTATTTAAAAAATATCAGAGTAATATAACTCAAATAATTAATTTTTAAAATTAATAAAAATCCAAAAAATTAAAATTAACAATTATTTAGTAACTTTTTTGAGTAATTTAATATTTTTGTATCATTTCTCCTTACCTTGCCTTAATTATTTCTCCTTTTTTTATATTAACTTGAGGCTGGATTTCATATACATTAGAAATTTTATTCGACAACTTATTCTTTAATGTTTTACACAATTAAATTTTTAATAATTTTGAATTACTTGGTTGTGATGTAAACTTAGTTTTATAGAGAGATTGCAATTACCATTTTTCTCCATGTCTGCCCAAGGATCAAGACTTTTAATTGTCCAGTTTGAGGGATTTATACCGGCAAATGCATAAATTAAGTGAGTACAGTGTTCTGGGCGAAGATTATCTAAGGAAAATGCACCATTTCCTGGTCTATAAGCTGCCCAAGATGCGACGTAACAAACAACGACTTTATCATGTTTTGGTTTTTTAAGTCCTATAGGAAATATATTATAATCAATTTAAATTAAATTTATATACTATTTTAGAGAAATGATAAAATTTTTATTATGCTAGAATTCTAATTTCTCGAGTAATTTAAATTACATTCTAATACAGCTTTCATATAACTATAGCTTTAAAAGAAAAGAAATTAATTTAATTAATTACACTTAAAACTAAATAAATTTACGAATTTATTCTTAGAGATTACATACAATAATATTATATTCTTATAGAGTTCTAATTTAAGCATCGATTACATAAAGATATTTATAAACGTTAAAAAATCGTAAAAAATAATACTCAAGCGAATTTTCAATCAAATAAAAAATGATTCAGAATTGATCAATTTATGGATGAAAGTTATACTGGAGGATAATTCCGAGACACTCGGTATATACATTCGCGAGGCTTATGAAAATGTCACGTTCCCATTATGTGGTATGCCGGCTTTTACTTTCGCTTGTTAATACGTAAACGCGGGAATTTTAGTAACTCGCATGTATAATATGTGATATATAATCCACATTATTATATATAAATATAATATAATATCGTATACATTAATCTCATAAAAATGGTAGACTTTACATGCGAACTCACCGTAAGTATTATAAGGCCCAAAAAATAGAAGTAGAAATGCCACGTAAGTAAGGAACATCATGGTGCACTGAATTTTTTTTAATGCGATTCTATTTAATATATTTGACAATCAGTAATATAATATAACGTATTAGAGAATATACTTCAAATACAGTAAACGCTAAACTTCTTAATTGATGTGAAACCATGAATTATCATGATACAATTTATATACGAGAATCAAGCGTCTTATTCAGACTTTTTCATCCATTGCGTACTTTTGACATTTAGCATTTACCGTAATCAAACGAGACTATAACAATGAATTTCCTATTGTTACTGAGAGGAGATTTATTTTTTTATGTCACTAATATCACTGATAACGAGAGAATGATATCATTTTATTTATTTAAGATAATAGAGAAATTCTAAATTCTTGTTATTGTTATCACCAATGATGTTTTTAATAATCCAGATAATGGTTACACATAACTGATACTAACAAAACTAACACACCGGCAGCCTTTCGTTCGGCTGTAGACTATGAACTGTTAGGAATCAAATGCTGGCGTCAGCCAAGCCAGAGATCACTTTCACTCGTAACTGTTCATTATCAAGCGAAAGACGAAGATAAACATGATCGCGAGAAGGATACATTTAGAACCTGTTATATATTGCCGGAAATCTGGTGTGTTCCACAGATTCTCTCTGTT
Organism: Cataglyphis savignyi; assembly: GCA_039654445.1. Classification (NCBI taxonomy): domain Eukaryota; kingdom Metazoa; phylum Arthropoda; class Insecta; order Hymenoptera; family Formicidae; genus Cataglyphis; species Cataglyphis savignyi. Next base: position 7,744,730 of record JBCEZY010000002.1, on the reverse strand, counting down.
AACTTTTTAACATATAATAAATAATTTAACATTATCTTCGAATTATGTTCTGTGTAAACTACAGAATGTTTTACAAATAGACTAAAATAGTCTAAAAAGAAAAGAGAATGCCGAAAAAGAAGATAGAGATCAAGAAAGAAAACAAGAGCATAAATTAAGATAAAATTAACAGAAAAATATCGGAATAAGTAGAGGTCGAAGGAAGAAATACGGAGACCAATGAAGATAGTAAATCTGAAATTCCATACTGATAACATTCATGGCAATACCTACCTTAAGATATGTACCAATAAAAAAAAATAGCATAGAAGAAATATAAAATTTACTTCTCTGAATTTATTGACAATTATGGATTTATAATCTCTTAAATTAATTAATATTAATTTAAGAGATTAATATTAATTAATATTAAATTAATCAATTAAATTATGGAAATATAATCTCTTACATTAAAATAATAAATTCTAAAAACATTTTCTTTTCTAAAATTGGTAAAAAGTGTCATATTGTGTAATATTTATATAGCTCCTTTATAGAATTTATTTAATAAATAATCTTTCGAGTAAATCTAATTTTTTGAGATTTTTACTGGAAACAAAATTACACACAAACCGACATTAAAAATTATACCTTCAAAGATTAGATTTATATAAGCAATAAATAAACAGTTTCTTTTTTATTTGGCACAAGATGGCTTCAATGATAGAATCACGTAACATAATCACACAACACAGATATAACTTTTCTCATATATTTGTTTCTTACACGTATATGGTATTATATTATATTAATAAGTATTGACAATAAAGCGTTAAAATAATTATTATAACATATTGAAATGAATATTTCGAGGTTCCATTTAGAAGAATAGTCTCGTTTATCCATTGTAGATAAAAATCCACGCGACAATACACCCCCGGTGAATTTGCACGGGCACAACCCAATCCCCAAGAGACAATACCAACCTGCATTCCGTTACATAACAATGGTCCACCGCTGTCACCCTGAAAATTCATTAAATGCAAATGTACAATAAAACATGAAAATAAAAAAAAGAATATATATATACACAGGGTGTCCGGCGTCAATCGCACCCGTCGTGTGCAGGTAGAGCAGGCAAAACTGAGAAGAAAAGTCCTGTACCATTTTTTTCGATAACGCTTAATAAAAGAGTTATTATTGAGTAAAGTTTGGTAATTCAGCGCCGACCTTTAGCTGGACGCACGTCAATGAGCCGCGCGTCTAGCACGTGTGTGAGCGCTCAGCTGTTTACGGCGTCTCATTGACGTGCCTCAAAGATCGACGACGATTGGTTAGACTTTACTTCAATAATAACTCTCTTATAAAGCGTTATAAAAAAAAAATGGTAGGACTTTTCTTCTCAGTTTTATCTCCTTTATCTACACACGACGATTGATGCGATTGACGCCAGATACCCTGTATATAAATATGACGTAAGGCAGTATTAATATAATTTTTATAAGACCTTTAGCATAAAAAACATTATCTCAATGTTGTCAAAGGGATAAATAAAAAATGTAAGTATCTTCGAAAAAGATTCCGAATTTACAAAACTTAATGCAAACCTGGCAAGCATCGCGACCACCTTCTGGCAGACCAGCACACAATTGTCTTTCCTTATGCACATTCGGCATAGGACACTTTTCGGGTGAAATTATTGGAATTCGAACATGTCTCAAATATGTGCCGCTCCCTTGCTAATAAAAAATCATAAAAAATCGATAGAAAAATTATATTTTGATCATATAATTCTCTATAAATTCGCTCCGTTAAATATTGTGATGCGGACGTTAAATATCTATCTATCTTCAGATAATTCAGAGAAAAAAGATACGTCATAATTTATTATTATATATTCTTTCTATGAATTAAAAAAATCCTTTTAAGAAATGTTTTAATCCAAAAAATAAAATGTTCCCTTCTAAAAAAATGATAAGCAGCGAATGCAGCGAGATAAATATTGAATACAAAATAGAATACGAATATAGATATCGAAACATTCATTTTAAACACGCAAAAAGTCTCTACTTATTTCATGTTAGATTTAACTTTTCGCTAAGATAGATAAAAATAGAACTTACATCCCATCTCTTTTGGGAAAATCTTTTTTTTAAAAGAGAGAAGCAGCAAATAGTTTCTTTAAGAATATAATTTTTCTATTATTATACGAATAAAGCATTTTGCAAATTCTTATCTACGTACATTTGAACCAGGTATGTGCCGACCCCATCCCGCTACAATACAGTCTTCCGCATATATTTTGAACATATCCGTAAGGTATGCCGGAGGAAGTGCAACGAATTGGATGTACTTGTTCCTGTAAAGGGGTCTCTTCAACTGTAAGGATGGGCGCGGATGACAGCAAACGGCCACTCGATTGTTACAAGGTTTGCTCACTTTATTATCGACACAGAATTATATACACGGCGTAAATAGTCACCCTGAACAATCCAATATCGTTTTGCATGTCCGAGAATCGAAACTCTGCGTGCGGCAATATCATGTCTACCAATTCCATCTGCATGGAACCCCAGCTTGGTATGTACACATAGGTCGTGCCGGCGATCACATAAAACTGGCGTGGATTTTCTGCTACCCACGTGCCGTCGAGCAACCGTCTTTAAACAACAACAAGTTAATTATATACCTTTGTTTCGTTTAAACATCAGAGCGGTAAAAAATATTGAGACACAATCAAATGCAAAATGTAATGATAAAACCGATTCAATTCTCTTTCTTTTTTCAAGAAATCAAAAATATGCATTATATGCGTATATTTAACAAAAGAACAAACAAATTATAGTAGTACAATGTTTTTCTGATACACGGATTTTGGAAAAATAAATTTATTTATTTTGTAAGCAATTAATGACAGAGTCGGTGCTTTCTATATTAACTTTGAATAGCAACTAAATTAAAAAATAAAATATGAAAATAAAATTAAAGTAAATAAATAATTAATTGCATTAGATTTTCTTTTTATAAACCCTACTCTTCATATAAAATTATCTTTAATAATTAATAAGAAAAAAATAGCATAAAAATAAATCGGTTTTTGTGGCTACTAAAAGAGTCGGTATCCGGAAAAATATTTATTCAGATCTTTTTGAACGTAATTACTTCTTATTTCGTCAACTTGTTTCGCTCCTTTCTTAGATATCCCATTGTTTTTAAAAGGAGATATCTGATTGTGCCCCAATTTTTCCTACATACAATCACGGGCGGCCGAACTGACTCGTAAAACAGAAACTACGCTCACGCAAACAGTAGTACATTATCGCTAGTACACAGCTAATCGATATACAGATAGATACCATTGCGATAGATATCATTGCCTTTAGGATCTAGCGCCGCTAACCTTCTCGTTACTCGTGAAATATATATACTCTAGACAGCACATTACTAGTCACAATCAGAAATAAACGAGATACAATTACAGCGGATGAATAGGATTGATGGATGAATCAAAACTCATTCTATAATGGATACCTCGCTTGTCAGCAAGCAATTATACTTATACCCCATCATTATACTTTGATTTTTTTTTTCCAATCCTGTTCATCTGCTGTTGCTTTATAGTTCAAAGGAGAGTCCATTTAGTAGCGAAAATATAAATTCACGAATGTTTCACATAGAGTTTGTATACGCGATATAAATTGGCTACCATCCGTGAATATGTTTAAGATTTACGCATCATACAATCGTTGCTCAAATATATTTCTCTGCAATATTTAATAAAATGTATAAATATAAGTATATCTTAAAGAGAAAGAGGTGTCTCTCCCAAAACATATTGCAAAGTATTTTCAATGTAGATTACTGAAAATTTTAAATAGTTCCTCTTGCTTAGGCTTTCACAAATGGTAGCGAATTATATCTTACAAGACACATCTTAGTATCAAACACAAGCCTCGCTTTTCCGTAGACAAACATGTATCTTACACATACATCTGCAGTAGCAAGAAGATTAAACACGGCTACTAATACCTCATATATAATGTGGTGTAATCCTAAAATGTTTTATGTACCAGGGCGTTTTCGATTCGCTTTATAAATACATATAATTATATTGCCGAAAGAATATCTAAATGTAATTTACGCTTCGGCCAAAAGATTTCTTCCATGATTCCTTCACGTCGTAAAACTTACTTTACGTCTAAAAAGATTTAGATCACATAGACAGTTCCGCGTGTGTTTAAGAATTAATTATAATTTAATTATAATTTAAGAATTAATTATAATAAAAGCTGATTGTGTGAGACAATTTTCTCAAAATTTTTAAAAAGTTAAAAGTAAAAGCAAAAAATATGTTTATTAATCTGTTAAAGAAAAAAAAAATACCGCACAAACACGATCAAAATTTAAAATTTTTGATAAGAAACGGATCATAAAAAATATATATGTGTGTAAAATGTTCTTGATCAAACAATGAATAAAAATCGAGAGTTCACTTGATCTTTTTCATATTTAATTTAAAAAATTATATAATATGTAATTGGCTGTACAATAAGATAAACCGTATCACAGGAAAGTACAACAAAATAAATTCGCTGTAAGATATAATAAACCATATCTAAGAAAAGTACGAAAAGATAAATTCGTTATAAAATATTGTAGACCATATCACAAGAAAGTACAAAAAGATAAATTCGCTGTACAATATGATAAATTATATCACAAGAAAGTACGAAAAGATAAATTCGCTGTATGATATGGCAGTGTTCCATAAATATAATTGGCCGTGAAAGCCTTTAGGAATTAATAACAAATTGTATATTCCCTAATTATGTACATGCCTTTACACATATTATAAGCAAATAAGCAAGAACATGAAATTGACATTTTAATTACACTAAATTAAAAAATATCGCAGTCAATGTTAATACGGAATAAAGCTCAGAGATTTAGCGTGCGTTGTATTAACAACTTTTAGTGTATACGATTTTGTTTATACCAAAAAATTTCATGCGAAATCCTCACTTGTATTTTATCCCGTAGCTTCAGAGAAAGCCATTATGTTTTAATCCTGGGATATATTTCCGGGCTCTCCCTCTCGAGAAAGGGAGGATTCCACACTATCTTTAATTAAGCATTACACCTTATAGATCCGAGGATTAGAGATTGCATTGGAAAGAATGTATAGGTAGAGTGAACAAATTGAAATAGCGAGTGTTAAAGCCCCGGCTAAGAAAAAAAAAAAAAAAAAAAAGAGAAAAAGACTACACCACTTTCCGCGACGCACATAGCGCGAAACACAGTCTTATGACACGCACCTGACCATGCAGTGAGCGGCGGACAGGACAAAACTACAGGTGACGTAAGTGCCTCCGCACGTGTGGGCCAAAAGTCGGCGCTGGACCGAGACCTAAGAGGAATTGACTTTGAAAAATTCGGATTCGCCGAGTCCGATTCGAATCGGTTGCCCTTTCAACCTTTATGATCTTATCCGAATGCCAGCGCAGAGCATGCTCGAGATTATTCGAACCTTAATTTCATAATTTAATAATTTTTTTTTGTACGTCTAATATTAAATTTTGCCTTTGGTTATAAATTATTTGATAAAAAAAATTTATTTAAAAAGATACTTAATTTAATCAGTTTCTTTTCTTTTAATATTTGTTATGTTTATTATTCATTGGTAAATATATTCTCTCTCTTAATGTTAATAAAAGATTTCATAAATTTTTATATATTTTTTTCAGAAATATACTTAATTTAAGTATCTTTTATCTCTTCAAAAATTTAAATAATATAATATATTTGGAAGATCCTTTTTCTAACATTTATGCCTTCCAAGACAATGCTTGATTATTTAGAAATTAAGGTTTCGGAATGCCTCGAAAGCCTTGCGAGCATTGATGTTAATTTGTTTAATTAACAGGAGCGCTTATAAGGTACATCAGTAGGCCATCAGTACCTATCGAATGTGCATAAATAAATAAATTACACTGCGGAAATCAGAAACATTTAAATTGCACTATAAAATTATACTATATACACATAAATTATATATAAGATTTTGTAATAACAGAAATCTCAAATAAAACCGGCATTATGTTCACACTCAAATTAGCTTCATGTGATCGTATTTCTCGAAACACAAATCAAGATATACACCAATCAAAACTTTTTATATGTCATCGTCGTATCGTATTTATCTCGTCTTATTGAAATTGACATTCAAAACGCTATTCTATCAAAAACATTGAAAAAGAATTGAATAAAAGTAACTGGATCAATATAAAAAAAAAAAACTTCAAAATATAAATGTCATTAATCTTTTGTCATGTCAATTTCAAAGTTGACATAAGACTCTACATAAAGCCTTTTCATCCCGATTCTTTGTGCAATTGCCTCGTTTTTTTGAGACGTCACAGTCTCATACTACATACGCACATTCGTTAGGTGTGGGCCGTGCAATGTGGAAATACTGATATCCTTTAAAGGTTAAAAGTTAAAAGACTAAAATGGGCGCGTTGCACGTGTACGATGAATGGATAATTCTTGATGCTGGTGATCTCCCCGCCGACGATGCGCACCGCCACTTTGTTGGCCGTAAGCTCTCTCGGCGACATGCTTGTTTCGCCGCAAAACACCAGGGAAATCGGACAGATGTAGGATATTAGCACGGACACCGTGAGGAGCATCGCGTGCAAAGCCGTCGTAAAAGCTTAGCGAGATCTTCCATTTTCTGTGCTACACTCCGTCGACTTTTGTTTTCCGCTTATTCATGTCAGATCTGTTTTTTCCTAACTACACTTCTCTGCGTTTCCCGTTCTTCCGATAAAAATAAATTCTATATTATCCCTCTAAAAGGAACATTTATAAAAAATTTCCTTAAGAAAATTATAATATTTTGGGGAGAAGAAGTAAAAGATTTTAATTTTACATCGCAATATTATTAACGTATTAAAGTGTTGAAAATTAAATTTTTTCCATGTAGACAAGTAAAGTCATATATCAAAGCTTCAAAATTTTATATATAGAAAGTATAGCTGGAAACAACAAATCTACATCAAATTTGCGTTATAATAAATTTCGAGTTTTCGATATATTAAAGTGAACACTAAAACGAATAGGGATAGCTTTATTCGAGAGACTAAGATCGTTGAAAATACGATATCAACTCTCACTATTTGCTTACCAAGGAATATCGCTTGGTACAGTGGAACCTGCTTGAGATATTTTCTAATTTGCAGATAATATGAAAAAGGCACTTTTGAATTAAAATATCGTTACTAAGCTTTCAAACTTCACTTAGCCGATCAATGCTTGCTCTTATACTTTATAAATATAATAAAAATTAAAAAAAAAAGGTGTATATCTTCTATTACAAGTTTGAAAGCATGTAAGAATTTGCACGCAATCGAATTAGTTATCTCAATTTTAGCAAATAGTTGCAATCTGAAAGACGCGTAAAAATTTATTAATCATAAATATATTCTTTAGTCTATAAAGCACTACATATTTAATGTTGTTCCCTAAAACGTTTCTTCTTCTCTAACTATAATAATAATTTATTTATTTTTTAGAAGTTTGTAATTTATTTTTTCATCTTTTTTTTTTTAATCGTAATTTGAAAAACGTCTATTCTTGCGTGTGAGTATCTAAGTTCTAATTTAGTTACAGACTTATATTCGTAAGAATTAATTTGAAGCTAAGTTTTTTTTTAAATTAGTCTCTAACAGAGACAATGATTCGTCTTTTTCCGATTATTCTAACGCGATAAAGATTAGATTAGTACACACTAAAGCCTCGGAAAACATCGTTTGTGTTCACTTTAATATAACGCTCACTAATAATCCCTTGTGACTCTTAGCGTTTCAAGCATTAAAAGTATTACCAGCTTAAATAGTTCATCAATATGTTATTAAACTACAGTCAATAATATACGGCTGTTCAAAGTTGCTGGTATTTATTACAGGTACTAATAGCAAAGAGAGAGGATTAACGAGGAGCTGTAGACACAGATAAAAGATAATCTCACATATACATTTAGTCGTAAGAAATCGTTTAGTGATATAAAAAATGGTATCGCATCAAATTTTAAATATCGTATCGACAAGTATCAACGCGCCCAATAGTGTTTCAAAAAGTTGGCCGCAAACATCACGACCGTGTAATCGCTACTTCTACTTCTCATTGTCAGATGATCGAATCAGAGTTTGGCCAGTTCGCCAGTTTCAATCAGTTTGTATAAAATTAATGTAATGCATTATTTTTTCAATTACAAGAAAGAAATAATAGCGACACGATTAGATTGTCTATTAGTAAATTGAAAACAGAGAAATTGTGTGCACTTTATCATTTAATTATATTATCAGACAATGAGTGACTCGTATAGTCGCATTGACCAGACTCTGACTCGAATGCCTCTAGTTACTCCTATATTCTTCCAGTTTTCTAGATGCCAAGCCGCTGCCGCAGTGTTTTTCAAGCTTGCTTCTTTAGTAAAAAGACACTGAAGAAAGTTGTAATATAATTTTTCCGTACGTCCCATTTCATTGATATTCTTCAGTTTATACATGAAATATATCAAGAAATGAAAGTAAAAATGGCCTAAGTAGCACATTTGTGATTACTTGTGTAACTTGTAATTCGTTGCATTATTACATAATCTGGAATATAAAATAATAATTTATTAAAGTGGAGAAAACAGTTTATAAAGATATCTTTATATATTAACACAAATAAAAAATCTAAATATGAAGTCACTGTACTTGACTTATGCCATTCTTGCTTTGAATTTCTTATATATAATGTTTTCTACGGAGCACTAATAAGAGCTCCGAATTAATGATGAAATGACGGTGAACGTTTGTTCTAATATCTATGTTCTATTTTACGCGGGAAAAAGGTTGTCGCCTTGCTAAATTATTGTCGGAAAGATTGATTTCTTCGATATTATCGAACATCGGGATGAAACGGGAAGTATAACATAAGAAATTATTTTCCGCATGATACAAGTTAAGCATTGAAATTAGTTCTATTTTTATTATAATCCTAATGAATTAAAGGAGAGAAAAAAGCATTGTTCCCATAAAGAAAAAATTTATTAAGGAAAAATGAGAAGATGATATCGAGAATTTAATTTTTTTTTTTTTTTTAAAGAGAAAATGTTAAACTGATTCAACGGATTGTAAAGCGTTTTTTTATGGTCATCAATTTTTATGGAAATGAGATAGCACAATAACAAAAATGCATTTGCTAGCTTAAAAAACATTGTATTTCCCCAGCGGCGAGGCGAGAGTAGATGAAATGTTATACTACGCGTATCGGAAAACTATATCGTTTTTCAAAGTAATATATAAATTACAATTTACAACAGTATATCAATATAACAAAGTATCTCACAATAACGGTATTATAGATTGAATCTTCACATATGCGTTTCACAATAAAGTCATATTTCATTTTAACGTGGAATAAACTCTGATTCTTTAAAAAATATATTAATTAAGTCAACAATATGTATAATATATGTTTTATTATATTATGTGTATTACACGTCAAATTTTTTGTTTGTTATAAAACAAAGATATTTCGCGAAAATATTTCTGCACACAGATTTTATTACTTTGTTTCAACTGTCAGATAAAAATTCTAAAATTTATGTATTATGTAATACATAGATGCGCGTATACGAAAGAAAAAGACATAGCTTTCCGACACACCTGCCGAATATTCGGACATTTACTTTTCATGAGAATTGATATGTTTCGCAAGATAGACGACGCTCGTTATAAGCAATAATCGAAAATAGCGCGCACGAAGAAGCCGCGTCTATGAGTTTACAAAACTTCTGCAAAGACAATAAAACCGCTGCCCCCGTGTGTATTTCGATATATCGAAGGAAGACATTGTGATTGTTCGATCTTATGTTCATCGCCTTAATATCCTTACGATTAAGTATGTTACAGCCGAATTATTCTAGAGCAATTGACTTTTATTAAGGAATAAACTCGTGCATCGCGTTTAATATGCACAGTATTGTAGATAGCATTAGTTCTCGAACGAGAATTGTCGCGGAAGACCTGATCCCATCCGACGCTGGTATAATTTGCACTGAAAACAAATTTCACGTACAAAGAAAAATTATTTATAATTATCGTTAATAACTTATAGGAAATAATGTAGAATAGTTCTAAGGTTTACACGAAGTAAATACAAGCTAAGCGCAGAGAAAAATTTCAACAAATATTTTCATAATTGAAATGCGTGTCGATCTTTATTTTAATTTTTTTTTTTTAAGTAATTTTAGATCTATTTTTATAGGTATAATCGTTTCTCGTATAAAAAATTGGGACATATACTTTCTTAGATCAAAAATTATTGATATATCATATGCTCCAAATGTTTGTAGATGTTAATATTTATTTGATTTTTTTTTTTTAATATTCTAAAAACTTACCTGACACCACCTTTGTCTTAATATCAGCAAATTTCTCGTGCTGCATGGGAAAATCGGGTATCGTTGCTCGACAGCTGATCTCCAAATGTCCATTTTCCCCGGCATGCAACGCAGAAACTTCCACCTTCAACCTGGCGGTGGCAGACATCAGATAGTTCTTATGATATGTATGCGGATAGTGATTCACTAAAGTAATATCCACCTGGCGAAATCAGCAATGAAAACAAAAAATGCAATTGAGTGCAAGAATTTTTCTAGAAATATTTGAGAATTTGAATGTAACAGTTCTCATTTACAAGAAGGTATTTTGAAAAAACTTTTTTGAGAAATTATGTTAATTGTCTGCATATATATATATATATATATATATATATATATATATATATATATAATCATATTTTAATATTTATTATTCTTTACCTCTTTGCCATTTATAAACCATGTTATGTAAGGAACTGGATATGCGGCCGAGGAGGTACAATTTGCCTCCAGGCTCTCACCAATCTCATACTTGTTCTTTTTAAATATAATCTTAGGATTCGCATTCTGTGGACCTACAAGAAATTAAACAAAATATATCAGAGAGATACTTGATGTAATTAAATATCTATAACTAATAATAATATTAACACAAATTTTTATACTTAAATTTTAATTAGCATACAAGTTTTCTATCACAGATGTGATAATAAATTCCATGTTAAAAATTTATTAAGATTATTTTAGTTAAATCCATATCAATATCACACTTAATTAAATTGCTGTTCATTAAAAATAATATAATCCCAAAATTATAATGATTAATATCATTAACAAGAAGATGCATAGTTTTTTTTTTGTATAAATTCAACATTTTCACTCACGTATCACTTTCATATCTACAGGATCAGCACCCGCGGTATAAATGGGCGTTGTCATAGTGACCTCGCAGGTATAAGATCCGGAAGTGTCGAAATGTACATTATGCAGTTTGATTGTCGTGCCATTTCTCGAATGCTGGAAAAGAATAACGATATTGTAGCACTTTATAATAATATACAGCGCAATTTTGTGTAAGTGCAATTAAGTGGCAAATAAGGGCCAAAGCGCTGGCATTGGCGCGCAAAAAATTTATTTGTCAATTTTCTCACTTAATCCCTTGTTAATACTATGAGTTAATACTCCATTGCTGTCATTTGGGTGCGTGTATATGCGCGCGCGCGTGACACGCCGTTTAATCAAGACATACTTTTTACAATTAGATTGAATAGTACACAAGTGACAAATTCTACAGAGACAACTTAAATACGCAAATTATGTTTAAGTTACTTACGAGACGCGTAGTTTTTTCATATTCCGCAGCCTCTTTTTTCCCCGGATCCTTCAAATTTAATAATCAAGCAAAGAAAAGTTGTGTTTGCACAAGAGAAAACGAAACAGCATTACATATTTTTTGCTAGATGTGCCACTCCGCTTTCAAAAATATTTAAATTTGATAATAAAAAATGTAATGTAATTAAAATTGGAATAAAGGCATCAAATATCTTTCTACGAATTGTTTTGTTAGAATTTATCACTTTCCTTTCATGTAACCGTTTCAATTATATTGAATGGATGCATGAGTGACGAGAAACGCTTTGAAATGCTAGAAATTCAAACAGAGCACTTTGAATAATTTAATCCTTGCTCTGCCACTTTGTTCCAGTCTTGTTATGTGTCATAAATTATCTTGTTATTATCTCGTAAATTATCTATGCTTTTAAAGAATATATATAGTTAAATGCTATTTTGAAGTGTAAAAAGGTAAATATATATTATGGAAGAAAAATTTTCGATAATAATTGCAAAATTAATATTTGAAGAAAAAACTCGAATAGGTAATTCGCTTTAATCTTGGACATTATATCATCACGTATTTAATGGTGATAATATTATTGAGATGGTGATACTAGAAGTTACATCGTCACTCAATCTCGTCATTAGCTTAAATCTGATTCCTAGCCTTTCCATTGTCACGTCGTTATTTTTAATTATTATTTGTCATTACACGCATGTGTTATAATAATCTTAAACCTACCTCGAAATAAACCTTGAGAAAAAGTCACAATTTTTGACTGTCAATATTTTTTTTTTTACCGAATATTTGAAGAGTTCCGATAGTTTATATACAAAATATCATCAATTCTTGAAAGTTTCCGCGGAAATTGAAATCGAAAATTCGAAAGTGCACAGAAAAGAAAGAAGAATATTATGTAACTCATTGTCAATCGATCTGTCAATCAACTTTCGGCAAAAACGAAAGCAAGAGAGAGAGAGAGAGAGAGAGATAGAGTGAGAACAGATGAGAAGGCTAAGGTAAAGTATAGTAAAGTTTTTTTGCAAAAATAGCATGAAACATTTTTAACACTTACATCGTCCGTCATCAACATCTGAGACCCTCGCGAAATGAATGTTCTATTTTTGTTACGAGAAGCCTCATTACTTATGTATGTGTCAACTCTATACCCGCTAACAAGCATTCGTCTTCGTGACATTATGTTTCGCACATATGGGTTAGCGCAAGTATTGATTTTCCTCTTTACTTTATCTTCTCTCTCTTTTTTTTTTTTTTCTTTTCTTTTTTAATAGATCATCCATGTGTGCGTTACGCTTCCGTCGCTTGGGCATCAAAAAAAATTTACGAAGGAAATTGCGCTTTCACGCCTTGCGTCTCGATGTTGTTGGGGGAGGTATTTTATGTGACATAAAGCGTACACATACGTAAATAGCTTTGCTTTATGTCGATACATAAAGGCTACGCCTTGAATAAATGCGTTAGCTTTACTCGCTTAAACATTAATCATAGCGAAAGATAGGGGAGGTCTCTGGATACCCAACGTGCGTTATCGAGGGCGTTCTAGTTATTTTTGGACTTTTGTTTACAACGGACAGTTTTTCTTATAGATCGACGCGATGGATATGTAAATTATAATTTTCACCTATACATCGCCGTCACGTAATAATGTCAGACGACAAGTTAAAAAAAAAAACATCGCTTCATTACGTAAACAAGAATGTGATATAAGAAAAAATATAAACAAGCGCATACAAAATATATTTAATACTTAGTAACTTAAAAGAAACTAACTAATAATTACTTTGTTATTAATTTGATGAATCTATAAATCTTTGTTCATGAAATAAAACATTATTGCATTATGTAATAATCAAAATTTAAAATATACAGCAAAGCAATAAAAACAAGATACATTTAAATTAAAAATTAAAAATAACGCACGCGCGCAAAAATTAAAATAAATTAAATTTAAATTAAAATAAGTTGAAAATTAAGCAATACTATTTATGGAGATCTAAAAAAAAAGAAAGAATTTATAACATATTTCGAAAGATTTATTTTAAAACAATAATTTAAGAATCATTTATGCTCTTCGAATCATATTGCAAAAAAAATAAAATTGCCGAATTGTCAGAATATGCAATCGTTTAATCGGTCAAAACTTTCATCAAGACAGATACAAATACTGAACTTCCTAAAAATAAAAATTTCTTAAATATTCATGTTCTAAACGATGATACAGAGATATATTTGGCTGTGGATAAACTGAGATGCAAAGGTCAATGCACATTTCAGTCGTTCAAATTTGGCGTAAACTTTATACAAAAGTATTATCGAACCTGCACGCCTGTTATAATGTGAGATACGCTGTTGAGATAATTATGGACTTTAAAGTATTAAAATATCCAATATATTTATGAGTGGTAAAGAATCAGATAACTAAGCATAAAGTTAATTTATATTTACAAAATCGACCATTATATTTTTTATTAACACTGTAAAATTTACCCAAACATTATGCAATTTTTCTCTCATCGGAAATAAATAAGTTACATTATCTTCTATCCTTCTTTTGTTAATTCCGTCCTTTGCAGACAATTCACACGCCTTTCAAAAAAATAATGGCAATTATAGTAAAAAAAAAATAAATAAATAAATAATAAAAATAAAATAAAATAAAATTCTTAAGAGCTTGTGCACTAATGAAAATATGTGTCTTAAAGATCTAACTCTTTGTGTATTATTTTTCGCTCACCTCCAGCCTTGCGCCGTCGATATGCGGCACTGTGATATACGGCGGTATTCTTTCCTTTATGTATTGAAATATCCTCTTCTCGTCTTTCATAAATTCTATTTTGTGCAGCAAGTCGTCCGGGACAGTATGGTTGCAGACTAAAGTAGCTGTTTCGCCATACGTTATGTACTTCGGCGCAATCAGCTGGACCTTCATGTGATCTGCCAGCGTCGTGTCTGAAAATCATGCAATCTCTGTTAGTATGTGCGCACTATCGTATAATTCTGACAACTGACATGAGAAACGCTACTTGAGCAAAATATTAGTACAGATTTCATTGACAAGAATCGTAGAACGTGACGGTTTTCTGATTCACATTTTTATTAGTCTCATATTTTATTAGATTCATATATTTATTTTTTATTAGCGACAATGCGAATATGTATCGAATAAGACCAAGGATTGAAAATTCAAAATCGAAAATACAGAGAGGCAAAGTATATATTTCTATATTTTTGTACATATATTTAATTAAATTCTACGGTAAAGATTTAGCCATTTGCATATTTTTATTTTATATTGTTATTCGCCTTGTCTATATTTCATTATTTTATAAATTAAAATGAAAATATTAAGATCCGTCGAAAAATCATTGTATAACAAGAGTAAGCAAAATTTTTATAAAACCACGTTGTGCATATATTTTATGTATTCTATGAATTATACGATATTCAGTTAGAATTAGATCGACTAGACGATGAAGTTAATTTTGAAGGATATCGTAATCCATAAACCTATATTAAATCACATAAATGTTTTTCACACGTGCAACTAGATGTCAAATATAAATGAGATTTAATCGAAAATTTAATCACTAAAACCTATAATTTCATATCCTTCCATAAAGTTTAATTTATAAAGATTTTAGATCGAAATCACTTATAATTATAAAATTATTAACACTTTAATATTTCTACGAGAAAAAAAGATGAGTTTTAAATTGACAATGGAATTTATGAATGAAATAAAATCGGAAGAATCCCCGCGATACTTTATTAAAGAGATTATGCATTCTTTATTTCAAACTATCGTATTACGCTTGCAAAGCTATATTATATATGAAAAAAAAAAAAAAATATAATAACAAAATATCAGATCGCGTTGTTTGGCATTTCGAATTAAACGCTGCCGAGGCATTGGCATTGCCTTCGATTTTCATTCAGCGATGGCATTGATGGCGACAACGAGAGGACAGAGAACGGATTAATTTAGCGGGACGGGAAGAGAAAATGGTGAGTCTTCGGCCGACCGTAACTACTTGTGGCGGTCTGCCCTGTTGCTGGGAGGTATTACTGTATCGATCAGAGAAAACGCGCGTTACCGCCGCATCGTATATTATTTCGCGACATTTTGAGATGAGAAGCCTACTTTCAAGGATTATCGAGATTGATCGTGTCGACAGATAATACTAATGGCATGCGATTTTCTACGCGCGTGTCCATATTTCAACGGACCCTTAAAGCTGAGCGGTTGACATTATGTCTCGTTACGAATTCTAGGAATTCTAATCAATTGGGATTGATTTCGGCTTCCTATGCATGACGTTACGTTGCGTATAAGTCAATTAGATCATCAAGAGGGGATATAAACGATGACAATAGATTTTAAGAAATATATAAAGATAATTTAACTTTGATGTACTAAAATGATACACTTTTTTCTATTCAAAAATAACTAAATTTTACATTACAAGTTTTTATATGAACGCTTTTATTTTTATAGATTTTGTGAAAGGAATATGGCTTATATTATTCTTTCGCTTCTGATTTTCGAAAAGCAATTGAGAGCACATTACGTTAAAACATAAAAGTAAAGCTTTCTACTAAAGTTTTCATTCTGGAAGAAAAAATATCGTAATATCTAAATGTCATGAGAGAAAAAGATATTTAATTCCTAAAGATATTTAATTCATAATAGTTAAAACATTTCTCTTGTATACGTGGTATTAAGGTAAACACTTTGCATAAATATAATTGGCTCGATAAATAATCGGATAATTAGCTTGTGCCACAATAGCTTTTAAAGTCGCACTATTCAAATGATTGAAAAAGCGATTGTATTTTCAGCTGTTCCAATTAAACCGATTTGTTGACCTTTTTGATTAAATTGAATTCTCGATTTAATGCATTGTATTTCTGATGCCTAATTAATTTAAATCAGAAATATATGTCTCTTTGCATATACTTCTTGCTTTGTGTACATTGGATCTGTCAGACTGCAAAAAATTGCTTCAAATTTTGAACTTTTTGCATTCAGTGATAAACTTTTTTATGGAACATGAATATGTTTATCTTGAGTATGGTTTCTTATTTTTTTCATGCATACGCTGTACTATTATATAATTTTGATTGTATTCTAAAAATGAAAAAACTTCTTATTCTCCTCATCTATTTTCCTTCCTAGATAATGAAAGAAAATTATGACAACTTTTAAAGTTAAACGAATGAAAGGTTTTCCAAATTTCTTAATCAATTAAATTTTAACAGTTTGTGCGATTAGCGAAACTATTTCCGACTTATTATGAAATTCAGATAATTATCGGTGATTCGAGAATCGCGAGCAAGCCATTGCCAACAACTATCGCGGAATTTCGGAGAGTCGAAATTTTGTGATTAAGATAGCGCTAAACCATTGTCAAGAGCTTTTGTCTGTTGAATTTTCGGGAAGCTGCATTTCCTACAATATTACCGTTCATATCGAGCAAATGTAGTTCTAGTTTCGCGGTAACTGACTTGTTACAAAGTTTCTATTCGTGACCCAACGTTTGCCAAAACGTTCTTACGTTCACTCCTAATTTATTATCTAGGATCAGCTTATTTGAATGATAAATACATATTTACACAGTTTCTTTTTTAGTAAAAATTTCTCTCAAAAAAAGATCATTTTACGTTATTCAGCCTACAACCATTAATATTTATGCACATTGTTTCAGTTTGCATAAACTAGGTCAGATTGAGTCACGTCAGTTTATTCTGAGAATTGTCTTGATTTTATCGCACCTTGTGACAAAAACATGATTATAAAAATGTGTAGTAACGCTAAATGTCGATCGACTACGTTCGAGTTTCGTTCATACTTCGTATTGACATATATATCATGTGGGTGACGATCATTGAGAACTCGTATTGAATGTAATGCATTGTAGTAATTCTACGTGGATGGTGTGAATAATAGAAGCGTTCATGTTCCTGAAATAAAGAAGTTTATATTATTTTTTTATTCAACGTTACATTAAAAAAGCGCGCGAGTGAGTGGTTATTCGGATGTTAAATTTCCTGTGAGACAAAAAAAAAAAAGTAACATTTTAAAATTGACATACTAAATTTCTTAGAGACATCTAATAAAAAAAGATTTATTAACACTTATTAGATCTCAAATGATTCTTTGTAATGTGCTGTTATTTATTGGAAGGAAGAAATTGATCACTTTGAAAACAACATAAATCCGCGTGACATCGTCCTCTCGCCTTTAATTATTATTATCTGAATTAAATTCCAAATTTTGAAAGCAATATTTATAACTTATATATAAAAAGAAACTGGTGCAAACTTTATTATTATCCGAGCAAATACTATTTTTAGATTCATGTTGCTCTCACGATGACTAATCGAAATGAATATAATATCAAATAAGCACATATGAGACACTTATGTATGTCTAATGGTGTTGCTTCATATATACTCCAAAAAGTGTCCCATGGAACATGGCGTAGAATTATTCTTCCTCACGGAAACATGTTGGGATACTGAACAATTAAGCTGAGACATGTGTCACACATGACAAAGTGCAAAGTGCAATATTGTCAGAGTATTAAATTGTAAAAGGAATAAGTTGCAGCATCCAACGATCGTCAACTGAAACAATGCAACAACTAACGAATATTGCAAAACATAGCTAATGTAATATTATTAATTTTGCAAAAACAAACAAAAAAAAAAAATAAAAAATTATTTATGCCGACTTCTTACGATAAAAAGAATCAGGATCCAAATATTCGAAAGTTTTAAACGGTATAATTCTCTCTCCCTGTTTTATACCGCGTTTTCATGAGCCGTGAATTTACGTTTTAGTAGATTACGTAGACTCGTGTAAACATGCTATCGTAAAAATCGCCTGTGACATCAACACCCTCAGTGATCGGATCAAATCGATTTTTGGATTTTTCAGCACGTGTGAACAGAATATCCTTGCGGTCTATAATAAATTGTACAACAATGGTATCTCTTCAATTTTTTTAATTTGTACCAAACGATACCTGTGCTTTATAATCCGATGTTAGGTGAATATACAGAGGTCGTAACATATGAGCAAGTAGCACCTTAATGAATTTCTGAGGCTTTCGACATACACAGCTTCTTTAATCTATTCTGTAAACTAGATGCGTGGAAAAAAAATTCCATGTGAAAAATTCATGCTTTCCACTAAGCGTGGAAAAAAAGAAAGCGAGCACGACAACGTGATTCATGTTCGTGATTTACGCGTCTTTAGGAACGCGATTTTAAAATAAGAATATAGCTATTTTTACACGATTAATAAGACAAGATCCATCCGCCAAGGTGTTATTAAACCTTATCGGAGAAAATTCTTATTTACGGATGTGTTGATCGATCCTTTTTCAAAAATATCGACACGCAATTAATAGACGGACAAAAATAAAAGCTCACGCAGCTCCTCGTAATACCCGAAGATACAAATCGTTTTAACAGAAACTTATTCTTCACTTAATTAAACAAATATCGATCTGTCAAACCAAAAAATTAATTTCACGCTCAAGACATTTAACGTCAAATTGCCAAGACGTTTAATGGCAAGAGAAAGAAGGAAGAAAGATGGCGGTCAATAAAAATTTTCATTCAGCAAAAGTAGTAAACAAAATTAATCGTACAGACGATACATCCTAAACGATCTTAAAACGAAAGAATTTTTTTTGCGAGCGTAGCTCGGCTCATAGCGATCAGCTCCACGCCCGATGAGTGGCGTCCGCCGAGGAATTTCGCTCGGCTGCAGTGCGATATCATCCCTTGCAACGAGTCCTCGACACAAAGGACGAGGAGAAAGGATACGCACGGGGAAGGCGGGATACGCGCGCAGGAGGGAGATTGCCGATTGATGTTATTCAGGGGGGGCGGGGGGGGGGGACAAAGGGGGAAAAACACGCGAGCGCACGGATGACACTTACATGGAAATAATTGCAAAATGTACACAAGGAGGATTTTTCTCCAGTGACCGGCGGCCGGACGCATGTCTCGCTTTCTACAGGTCGGGGTGGTCGCTTCTACAACGTGCACGTTAATATCTGTTGCTCACTACGTAGCGAGGCGAAGGCGAAGGCGAGGCGAGGCGAGGCGGAGGTACGGAAGAAAGAGGCGTGCGTGTCTACGTTTGTACAAGGTGTGCCTTTAAAAACTACGACGCGACTTCGTATATGCCGGGAGTCGGCGCTACAACTGAGCCGTGGAGCGGAGCTCTTCGATCGTTCGACCGACCTGACCTCCCCTCCGCTCCTCCCCCCCAACCCCCTCCCAACGACCGAAGGGAGCGACGCGAGACGACGACGCGAGACGTCGCGGCGCCCGCACGAGGCGGTCCGCCGACTTCCGATTTATCAAGGAATGCCGGGTTCTGATTGCGCGTGCGATCGCATCGCAAAGGAAGCCAATGAAAATACGGTTTCGTTTAAATATAAAAAGGGTCATTGACCATTGCGTGAAAATGAGCGAATGACGAGCGCATTATTCATGGGAACACGAATCTGGTAAATTTCTCGTTGTCCGAAAATAGAAATCGACTTCGAATGAATGTTTCTCGAGATCCTTTTCGCTTCCATCTATTCACTTTAATATTGTTCTTATGATTGAGAATGATAAACTCTCGTATGGAATTCTCTAATAAACAGGGATTAGCTCACGTTATTTTTGAAAAAAAAAAAAAAAAAAAAAAAAAATTAAATGTAAGAATAAAACAGTTATTTTTGTAAAATATATATTATTATATAAAAAAAATTTCATTATTAATTCTACAATTTCTATTCTTACCCGAGAAAGTATCAGAGTATTGAATGTATATATATGTATATAATAACAAATTTTATATAAGATTTTAAAGAATGGAATGTGTTTTTTTTTTACTTTTCGCGGTTCTGCAATAAATGCCGAATTTATTTAAAATAATAAGAATTAGAGATATATAGAATATAAATTAAGTAAATTTTTAAAGAGAATAATTATAAGAAATAGAGATATTAGAAATAATAAGAGATTGTATATATAAGTATAAAATTATATCAATATTAAGGAAGAGCTAATGCAAATTATAAATAAAATTTCAAATTAAATTTTTTGTTTGAAAAGGTTAAAAAAAGAAATTGAATATTTAGTAAAATGCAAGAAGAGAGAATTTGTTTTCAGAATCATTTATGGAATTTATAAATAAGAGATAAAGGATAAAAATTTTTATTATTATTATATAACTTCTATGAAAAAAAAAAAAAAAAAAAAAAAATATATATATATATGAATAAAATTTTCCAGAAGTCAAAAATTGATCATTTTTATTTTTCGTAAATTTCTTAATTTTAGGATTCGAATTTTAGGCATACGCAGATATATTGATATTAAAATTAAGAAATTTACAAGAAATGGAATTGATTTGCTTGATTTCTGAGAAGATCATATCGCATAGCGTAATCGATCGGTTTACCATAGTGTCGTGACAACTACTCGTGCCTGATTCGTGTAAACGTCATTAAATATGTCTCATCCATAGATGATCCACATATGTATACAATGGTTTCATCTGCCACCTTGTCACAATTCGCACGCACGAATAAAGTGTAACGAAATGTTTACGTGAAGTATATTCTTGTCGGTTCGCAGCACAATGGAAAATCACGAGGAGGATGATTTAGAGGAATTGCGGTCTACGATCTATACATTCCCACCGAATGTGCAGAATGTGATCGAACAGGTTAGGACTTAGTTGTCAAACTGTCGCCCTCGATGACAGCTTGCGATGGTTTCTTTTTTTGTTGACATTTTTCAGACGTTCGTCTTTTTTGCGATTAAATTTGATGCGAATGCGATGATCTCTTTGAAATTTCAGCAAAATTTACTCATTATTGATTATCATATTGATCTCTTTTGTATGAAATGTAATAACTCTTACATTGAATAAAAAAATTTACTTAATTTATATCTGTCTTTTTTTTAGCAGCAGTTACTTTGACATTTTACATGCAATTTATTATAAATAATTACATATAATATAGTAATATATAAAATGCAATTTTATAGCATTTTTAATGTTACCTCTCTTAGGTCTTGCCTAGTACCGATCCATTAGACCAATCCAATTTCAATGTGGTGGATTATATAAATTCTTTATTCCCTACGGAACAATCTTTGTCAAACATTGATGATGTAGTAAATGATATGGAACTTAAAATATATAATATTGATAAAGATATACGATCAGTCGTACGTGGTCAGACAAACGTAGGCCAAGATGGTAGAGCAGCATTAGAAGATGCACAAAAAGTGATAAGGCAATTATTTGTCGATATAAAAGACATAAAAGATAAAGCGGAACAGTCAGAAGAAGTAGTCAAAGAAATCACAAGAGATATTAAGCAACTGGATTTTGCTAAGAGAAATCTTACTGCCTCAATAACAGCACTGAATCATTTGCACATGCTTGTAGAAGGAGTAGATACTTTGAAGTATATATATTATGCAAAACATTAAAAATATTATATATATTTAAATATTATTTAAATATTATTGTTGTAAATTACAAATCTATTGTGTATCTTTTTTTTTATTAATCTAGAGTATTGACGCAAAAAAAACAATATGGAGAAATTATTTTACCATTACAAGCAGTGATGGAAGTGATGCAACATTTTAATAGCTATATGGACATACCACAATTGAAGCAATTATCTGATCAAGTAAGAATATAAATTATATTCTTGATAATAAATAGAATTTTTCTTTTTAATATGTTCCTCTTTGTCTAAAAAAAAGGTACATCAGATTCATGTTGAATTGGCTCAGCAAATTACAACAGATTTCAAACAAGCTTTTTCGGGCCAAAATCCAAAGCATTTCAGTCAGTTAACAGAGGGATGTTTGGTATTATCGGTATTAGATCCTAAAGTAAAGTATGTATATTAAATATTTGTGATATTTAAATTAATATTAATAAAAATAGAGAATTATTAATATTTTATGTATTATTTCTTAAAAGGAAAGATCTGCTTATCTGGTTTGTAAATATCCAATTGCAAGAGTACGCACATTTGTTTGATGAAAATCAGGATTTTGCTTGGTTGGATAAAATAGATCGAAGATATGCATGGATCAAGAAACATCTACTCGATTTTGAATCCAAGTTTGGTACAATCTTTCCCCAAGATTGGGAGATTTCCGAACGTATAGCCGTACAATTCTGCCATGTTACACGTGAAGATCTTACTAAATTGATGAACAAGAGACGTAATGAAATAGATGTTAAATTGTTGCTTTACGCAATTCAAAGAACCAGTAACTTCGAATCACTGCTGGCAAAACGTTTTACCGGAAGTACTTTAGAAACTGTCGATGTTAAGAGTGCAATAGTCAATAATGATGTAACTGAAAAAGTCCCAGGGAATCCTTTCGAAGAAGAAAGTGAGAAGGTATCAAAAAAACTTTTATATATCTAAGTTATATATACAACCTTATGTGTATATTATTAAAAATGTATATAATGTTTTGTAAATCTAGATCGAAACTGAAAAATCGAAACCTTCACCATTCGCAAATCTTATAGGAAAATGTTTTGAACCATACTTGAATATCTATATAGAAAGTTTAGATCGCAATTTAGCAGATCTGATGGATAAGTTCGTGTCCGATTCTAAAACGCAACCGCCAGGTGCCAAAGAATTTGATGGTATTGAAGGTCCGAGCAGTGTCTTGAGCTCGTGCGCCGATCTGTTTGTATTTTACAAGAAGTGTATGTTGCAATGTACGCAACTTAGCACTGGCTTAATTATGCTGAGCCTTACAGAGATCTTCCAAAAATATCTAAGGGAATATGCAGTCAAGATCTTACAGAATAATTTACCAAAGTAAATCTCAAAATATTGCGTACAAACGAATAAAATTATAAAATTTGTTTACCTATATATGTAATCGTCTTGTAGAGTCGGAGGTAATGCTGGTATCGGAACCAGCATGAGCAATATCACACGTGATTTCCGAGATCTGTCAACATCAGGCTTTATACAAAATTTCCAAAGTTTTTTGAAAGAGGGAGAAATTGCCAGGTTTAGCAAAGAAGAACAATCTCGTATATGCTGGTAAGTGTATCTGTTATTAATTCATATCTGTATAGAGCAAAATGAAAAATTATGAAAATATATTTTTCAGTATTTTAACAACAGCAGAATATTGTTTAGAGACAACACAACAATTAGAGGGAAAGCTCCGTGAGAAAACAGATAAATGCTATTCCGAGAAAATTGTTTTGTCTCAAGAACAAGATAACTTTCATAAGTATATCTCTTTATCTTTTTTCTAATTTATAATTTATTTAAAATATTTAAAAAGAACCACATTTTAAAAAAATATATATATTGTCAAGTTATTAATTTCCGGTATTTGTTTTTAGGGTAATTTCTCACTGTATCCAATTACTAGTTCAAGATTTAGAAACAGCCTGTGACTCCGCATTGACCGCTATGACTAAGGTAAATAATTTAAAAGTGTAATTTTTTTATCAGTGATATATTTTACTAGTAATAAAATTAATATTTCATTAAAATCTATTAAAATAATAATAAAAATATTCTTTTTCTTTTTTTAGGTACAATGGAGTTCTGTGGAAGTAGTAGGTGATCAGAGTAATTATGTTAATACCATAATAGCGCATCTCCGACAAACAATACCCACCATCCGAGATAGACTATCTTCTTGTCGGAAATATTTCACACAGTTTTGTCTCAAGTTCGCCAGGTAAAATATTCATATATGATGAATTTGTCATACTTTTTGAGATTCTATTACATATTTCGTTTTAGCTCTTTTATAGCAAAATTAGTACAACAGTTATTTAAATGTAAGCCATTAAATGATGTCGGCGCAGAACAACTGTTATTAGATGTCCACATGTTAAAAACAGCTTTGTTGGATCTTCCATCAATTGGTTATCAAGTACAAAGAAAAGCTCCAGTAACATATACTAAGGTAATTCATATCATAAGATAATTAAAAGATGAATATATATAATAGATAATATACACATTTGATGCATGTGTTATCTAGGTTGTGGTTAAAGGAATGGCAAATGCTGAAATGATTTTGAAGATTGTAATGTCATCGATTGAATCTCCTACAGACTTTGTCAAACAATGCAGAATGCACTTGCCTGATTTGCAATCCTCAGAATTCCAAAAAATTTTAGATATGAAGGTAATTTTTGAACAAAAAAAAGTTATAGTTTATTATATTTTTAATCAGGTAAATATCTAATGAAATTGATATATATTCCAGGGATTGAAAAAGACTGAACAAGTTCCATTTGTTGAACAATTTAAACAACTTGAAAGCGCGAATTCTGCACATGTTACAAAGAGTCATATAGTACATGACAGTCCAGAATATGAAGCTGGAAGAATTAAAAGACTAGAAAAACTCGTCAAGAAACGGATTTAAATATCGTAATATTTTCTCATTATAATTGTACATATTTAACATAGGAAAAAGTTACTAAAGATAATAAAGAACCCCCTCCCCCTTATCCTTTATACAAGATGGAAAAATATGTGAATCTGGGAACAGCTTATCGAATAAATACAAGTATAGTTGTATTTTACCGTTTATTTTTTGATATAATCTGTAAATGTGGTCAAAGAGTTTAACCTTGTTTTTGTGCAAGCTCCTTTGCTTTAGCTTTTTCCAATTTTGCTATCCTTGCTGCAGATTTACTTCCCAATAAACCACCACCCCAATGACGTCTAATTTCGTCGTATCGATCATTGAAATTCGTCTTAATAGCTTCAACAATCTTTGCAAAGTTAGCTCTATCGCCAGAATCGACCTGAAATAATATATAGCAGTGTAATAGATTTTAATAAAATCGAAATGAAAGTAAAAAAATCAGATTTTTGTAAATATGTATCAGAGAATAACTTTGGTAATCACAATTTATCATTGGATTGGCTCTTGAGTTCATCATAAAATAAAATCGCACTAAATTATAAGAATAATACAAATATAAAAAATTAATACAGCTTCACATACCTGTGTCAGAGCAATTGTTGAGCAGGTCTTGCGTCTAACTAGACGTCCCAGGCGTGCTTTACCCTTGACGATACAGTATGGTACACCCATTTTACGACACAAGGCAGGAAGGAATAAAACAATCTGCAATAATAAAAAAATAAATTATATTAGCATTATAATTATATATTATTTTTTTTCTGTTAGAAAGCCAATAAAAATATAACTCAGATGTCATTTTTCATCCTATGAAAAAAAAATATATTTTTGATCCTCAGGTGAAGAAATTCAATTCATCATTGTTAAATAGAATTGTCATACAAAATAAATATAATATTATAAATAAATTCTAACCTCGATAGGATCTACATCATGTGCAATAACAACCAGTTGAGCCTTCTTTTGCTCTACTAATGTGGTCACTGTGTTCGTCCCATAACGAATGACATTTGGTCGCTTTGTTGGTGTATCTTCTTTCTTTGCAATCTTTTGCTCAGCTCTTGCCTTCAATCTTGCCTTTTTCATAGCTGCTGATTCTGGTCGGTACTTTTCTAATACCTTGAACAATTGTGTAGCTAAAATATATAAAAGAAATGGTTATATTACATTGTTTTATATGTATATCATATATAAATCTTTATAAAAATGTTTCATAAAATATGTATATATAAAAGTTACCTGTTTGCTTATCTAACGTCTGTGTAAACTGATTGATTGTTGGCGGTACTTTCAACCTCTTTTGCAACACAGCCCTTTGACGCTGAATACGAATATATTTAGGCCATCTTACAAAGCGACTCAGATCACGTGCTGGCTGAATGTCCTGCCCTAAATTTTAATAAAATTTTATATAACTTTAAATTATATTATTACGTTATTAACTATAAAACTAATCAAATTATTTTATGTTACCAATGCCAAAGTTGCGAGTTCGTTTTTCAAAAAGTGGGTTGGTCACCTTCTTTGGCTCAACCTTTTTAACTGCCAATGGTGGGGCAGCTACCTTCTTGCCTACTTTCTTCTTTGGCTATACATTTGAAGAAAGAAATTAAAATATAATTAATAACATTTTTACAAAATCACAAGCATACAATTTTAATAAAATATGTGACTAATAAGATGCTATATAGTTTGTCTTTTATAATAAATATCTTTTTGAAAAACTCGATTAATTCAATTAATTATCTTTTTCATTTAATAAAGAATTTAATGTAATGATGGGAACTGTTTATACCGAATGAATGCTGATTGTTCTCTTTCGTGGTGGCGTTAAAATCTACGATTTCTCCACATTTTACATTTAGGTTATAAATTATAAAAATTAATACAATGTATCGATTATTCGATATTTCTCACATGTTGAGAAATATCACGCGAGACTTACAATAATGAAATAATAATAAAATCAAATCACTCTGCAATAACATATTTTCATGTTATGTACTAATGAAACATGCCAAAATTTTGAACATCGATATTCCTTGCTAATAATGCCATTTGACGAAAATAATGCTCGTGCACGATAGTTCAATGATCTTACCTTCTTCTGGACCATCTTTCTGGCTAAAAATCCGAAGGATTCTTTAAATCACGCCAGATATAAAAGGCGGTACTTCGCTAAACACGACGTAAAGCACGTCGACAACGTAAAGAGAATTTCGTAGAGAGGCGGCGCCACCGAAATGATAGAGAGACGCCATTTTGACATATATACATCATCGATCATGAAGTACATGAGAGTCAAATCGATAGATCCGTTTCTAAAGTTTCGAAGAGTTCGATTGACCAATCAGAGCAAAGAAATCTTTGCTTCTTTCGTCTCGATTCAAATCAAACAATTCGAGGGAACTCGCACGTTTTATGGCGGTATTTTTAAAGGTATAAAATATATCTAAATACTTATTCAGAACTACAAAAAAAAGATTAATTTTTTTTAATTTTTTCATTATTTTTTATATTATTTTATTTATTTTTTATTTATTTATTTATTTTTTATTTTTTTTTATTAATATTAAATTGAATAAGATTGCACAAAGAAAAGAAAAAATAAAAAATTAATATTAAAAATTAATTTTAATATTAAAGAATATTATATTATTATTATTATTATTATTATATTATTATTATTATTATTATTATTATTATTATTATTATTATTATTATTATTATAGATAGTATTAATCATATATATTAATAGAAAAGTATTTATATAGAAAATAAAATATAATAATTATTCATGTCAACATTATTTATTGTGTGAGCATAAATTTATTTACAGAAAATTTTATTCGCGTTTGATCTTCAGTAATTATCTTGTCATGATGACGAGATTAAAATTATTAATCTCCTTTTAAATTAGGTTATTCTTAACCTTAATCAATGGAGAATGAGCAGAACATTGGAGTAAATACTCGACATCGACCGAGTCAGTAAATTCGTCGTTGTCAATAAAAGACGTCGAAAGAATTTCGATAGTTTAATTATGATGATATGAAATACATTGACAGTTTCAATTTCTAAAAGTTTTCACAAGTTTTGTGGAAATAAAGAGAAAATTAGAAGAAAAGAGGAATTTAGAAACAAGTGGTATTCTCAAAACAGATTTCGAGATAAAATAAAAACGTTAGCAACTGTGCATCTGCAAAAATGGTATCGAAAATTCTGTTTCGTGGAACAAGTCGGACGTTTTGCGATCGCATGATACGCGGTAAATTAAATTTATTAAATCCTAGATATAATCCTGGTCCTAATGTTGATGTAGTGTCAATGTCCTCGTTGCCACCTGACAGTCCGATGAACGTGTTCGATAAGAAGACCAAGTTGCTGCAGCGCGAACGCGCTGCCAAGAATGCTGATGTCCATCTGTATGATTATCTCAAGGACGAAGTGGGTGACAGACTGTCCGACCGGATATTCGATATCAAACGAAAGTTTGGCAGGGTCCTCAATCTGGGATGCGGTCGCGGTCACGTGTCCAAGCGAATCCTCGGCGAGTCTGTGGAGGAATTGGTGCTGGCCGAGATGAGTCCAAGTTTCTTGCAGCAAGCCGATACCATGAAGGGAATGAGAGTCAAGAGGGAAGTCATTGATGAGGAGAATATGTCCTTCGAACCTAACAGTTTCGACATGGTGATAAGTTGTTTGAGTCTTCATTGGATCAACGACCTTCCTGGATGCTTCCGACGTATCAATAATAGTTTGAAAAACGACGGAGTCTTTCTGGCGGCTATATTTGGCGGCGATACTCTTTACGAGTTGAGGTAAAGGTAAAATTGCCAGGATTATATCAAGAATTTTAAAATATCTTGTATCTACTTGCTTTTATTACTTTTGTCATTCATTCTTATAATACAGAAGTTCCTTGCAATTAGCCGAACTGGAGAGACATGGTGGAATTTCGCCGCATATTTCACCCTTTGTGGAAATCAAGGACATTGGATCTTTATTAACAAGAGCGAATTTTACTATGTTGACTATTGATACTGACGAGATAGTCATCGGTTATCCGAGTATGTTTGAGCTTATGTGGGACTTGAAAGGTGAAGATTTATTTAATAGATGTATAAAAAAATTTTACATTTTTTTTACACAAGAATGTTTTATTAATTTTTAGGAATGGCAGAAAATAATGCAGCCAGGAATCGTAACTTGCACCTACCGAGAGATACACTGATTGCAGCAGCATCCATATATAAAGAACTGTATGGAAAAGTCAGAGAAGATGATACTGTATTCGTTCCTGCCACATTTCAGATAATATATATGTTGGGATGGAAACCAGATGCATCTCAACCAAAGCCTCTCGAGAGAGGAACAGGAGAGATATCACTTAAGGACCTGTATAAACTCGACGAAATCATTAAAACCAGTAAGAAAATAAAACTAGATGATGATAAGTAGTATATTAAATAGTTTTTATTAATTGCACATTGAACTATGTAAATATTCTAATATATCATGTGTAAAAAAATTTATGTATTATATAAATTTTCTTTCAAATAATAGGCATAAAAAAATAATTTATTATTTACCAATAATCGCGTTTTAGTTATTCTGGCACTTTTTATCTATAATGTTCATGATTTCTTTTCACTTTCTTTGTGAACTACAACACCTCTTTCTATAAGTTCTGGAATCTCGACTGCCAACCATGGTCCTAACTGAAAAATAATTTGTTTAAAATTTTTACATTCCATATAAAATTATTATTATTTCATACTATTATTTTATACTATTATTTCAATACAAAAGTTTTTATGTATACATTGTGTTAGATATATATATATATATAATTGATCAAGCTTACTCCAAGAGCCATTGCATGAGCGATGCCAAACTTGGGTACATTGCGAGCCCACAAAGGCTTGAAATGATCAGTGAGACAAATTTTACCTCCCCTGTACATCTTTGCTGTTTTACCATCTAATTCTGGTAAAGCAATTTCAGGTGCCGTTGTGGGATACGTAACAGGAATCTAAGGGGGAGAAAAAAATATATTACTGGATAAATTCAATGGCTATTAAAATACTTTGACATTTTTTATAATTTTAATTTTTATAAGTGTGAATATAAATTAAAATGTTATTTATAAACACTTTTTTTTTATTTAAATAAAATCAAAACAACTATATACGTAAAAGATAACTCACATCAAACTCTATTTCGAATTCATACTTTAAGAAATTTTGAATGTACCAGCATTTGCCAAACCATTTGGTACCTTCCTTGTTTGATTCCAGTCGAAACCAATCATTGTCTGCTTCTTTATTATTTTTGACATACTGTAAAAAAACAATTAGATTATACACAGTTAAGTTTATATGTCAATAATGATATTTGCGCAATTTAATTTATTACATAAAATATTTTCAAAATAAAAATATTATTTTAATAATTTTATTAATGATAAATTAATTTTTAATACGAATTTTTAATATTTAACTATTTATTCATGTATGAAGTAATGAAAACAAAACTGTCCATATGGAAATAACATTTACAATTTTGGGAAAAAAAAAAGATAGAGTCATGCTAGCTCTTTTACCTTGATTAGAGCTTGATATTCTTCCTTCAATCTTTGCACCCATAAATCTTTATCTCTAGGACTGGCTTTTGTTTGCAGTAACGGAATGTTACTTAAAGTTTTCTTCGTTGATTCATCCACCATCTCGACAAATTATGCTTTTACATATGATGATACTGATCTGATACATACATATCACCTGTATTCTGGCCGTGTTCTAAAATTCACTGCCAATACTGGACATGTGAAATATATGTCACGTGAACAATAGATTTCCGGTACTGACAGTGAATTTTGGAACACAGTCACAGCCCTGTCCATTGTGTCAATGCAGCCAACGTAACGGCAATATAGTAGCGCAATTCCAGATTTTGTATTGAGTGCGCATGCGTGAAATATATGAGAATACATCACTGTACAATTAAGAGAGAGTAGTAATGTGAAATGTTATATGTTATATCGGTTGTCAATAGCGGTTGTGATTTTAAGATAAATAGAACAAATACGCTATGGCAGACTCGTCTTACGAAAAAGGATTGACTGAATTGTCAAAAATGAAGGCAAGTACCGTAAATCGATCTGTATATGCAGTGATTTTCGTAACTTCGGTGATAGCCTAACCATAAATTTTCTTACAATAGAAAATCACACCGTCAACTTAGCGTCCCCTGATTCGAATTACTTCAGCTTCCTTATCTATCTACCTATTTCTGCTATCAATTGCAAACATCTATTTCATCAATCAGCTGATACAGTAATTTCCAATATTTCTTTTCCTTATATTTGTTTATTACATCTAAAAGCTTTGGAATCTTAAACTATGATCTCTTAACTGGAAAGTAACTTTTGCTTAGAACTCTTTACAAGAGTAATGAGATTTTACTTCAATTAATTCATTAATGCTGGATTACATTAAATTCATCAATAAAATTACCAAAAATATTGTTGGATTATTATTTTTTATTTTGGAAATATAAAGCATGCATGTATCAGTCAGAATAATAGATTTTGTTAGTACAATATTTAATATCTAATTGTAAGTGCAATATAAATATTGATTTATGTTTATATAAATATAAATTTATATTCCTAATTAGGTGACTGATTTGAGAGCAGAATTAAAACAAAGAGGACTTCCCACTGTGGGCAATAAAAATGAATTAGTAGAAAGGCTTCAATTGGCAATCCAAGGAGGTCTGTTTTCACTTTTGTTTATTTCTTTTGATATAATTTTGATATAATTTTGATATATCTTTTTATGACAAAATTATTTAAATTTTATAGATTCTGCCTTATCCTTGGATGAAACCACAGAAGAAATTTTAGATGAAGATGAAGTACTTGGTGTAAGTTCTATAATATATATA
>JBCEZY010000002.1:7666213-7676864 GCA_039654445.1 Cataglyphis savignyi | reverse complement strand
TCTTATTTTCGTGATACATATTCATTCTCGATATATTTTGTAATACTCCATATTCATGAAATGACCTTTTGAGTCATAAATGGATTATAAAGAAATAAATAAATCATAAATAAATCATTAATAAAAATCCAACAATTTTTATGTACGCGACGAAAAATGAAACGCGTGACGTGACAGCTGTAACACAATAAAAACTCAATATTCATTTTTTTGTAAGACAGATTTATAATAGGAATAATAAAGGCGCGAGAGAGATTAAAGTGAGATTAATCCATTACAAAATCAGTTGCATGCGTCACGAAATTGGCACCCGATACAAGTACACAGGCTCGTAAACATTTGCTCGTCGACAGCCGTGTGATTCTTTACTGCAAATGGTGCTCGGGATTTATAGGAAGAAACGTCGAAATCGTTGTTCACATTTAACGATTACAATCCGTGCGACCCGAGTGCATATAAACTATTGATTTTTCCACGATCTCCGGTTACTATCACATAACGGCCGAATTGTTTCTTTTTTCTTTTTCTTTTTCATTTTTACTCCTCGCATATCTCAAATTTTTGCTGAAAGTTGTAAAATGTTCCCTGAGAAAATATACTATTGATTAAATAAAAATTGTCGCAATAAATCGTGTGTTTAAGATTTTCACATTTAATACCAAATCACATCACATATATCATATACGTTTATTTAATATATTTTATTAATAATGTGATATTAAATTTCCTTTATATTCTATATATTTCATAATGTAATATTACATTTACTTCATTACAGTCCCTTCAAATTCAGAATTCAAGAGCAAGACTTTATTCCTCGTTCTGGCGCGCATTCTGTCTTTTGCCAGAAAAAAATAACAGAATGGAAATATTCTTTGTCTATAAGAAGATAAATCTTGCCGTCGAAGCGGAAGCAGCATCGCGAAGAGATAAATTTAATAAAAATCAGTTCTATCGCGCCAACACTGTTCTCGCGAAAAAGGAATTCTCTCTCTCTCTCTCTCTCTTTCGAGTAGTAAATCTAATCTCGGAGGCACCGCAGGACTTCACCTTGCGAATCGAGCGGGCGGATTATTTTAGTCGACGTCACGAAAACGTCGGGGCTTCGTTCTGTCCGTTAAAACGCTGAGCAAAACGTATACTTGGCTGCCGGTAAAGTACGTATGCGGCATCCGTTCGCAAACGGACAACCATTTTCGCCCCCATCTCCGTTTCGTTCGCGGGGGCCCGGCGCGAACGAGCGCCGAGAAAGAGCTGTCTCTCGTTTCGAGCGTGGCCGAGCTCCGCTTTCAGCGAGCTTAGGAGAGAAGTATCTAATGCGCGCCGACCCGCCAAGTGCCCGGCGTTTCCCGGAGTTTTCTTGATTACGGTCTCTTCGACCGTCGTCTTCTTGTTCACGGCCGACGTGGCCTGACGCGAATTTTTTATGCCAGCTCTTAGACTCTTGGGAATAGTGCAAAACTGTCCATTCTTTTCTCGGGGACGACGATGAATGTGATGTCGGATAGGGTTACTTTGGTATTAAATGTAACTGTGCGTCACGATGGAAAAGAAAATTTTTCACGATGTAGTGAGCATATAAGCGTCCAGTTTATAAATTTTAAAATTTTTAATATGTATATTTTTTATTTTTTATTTTTTTTTTAGATTAAAATAGTTTTGAAATAACTCTTTCAATTTTTAAATATATAATATGACGTAATTATTCCTGCCGAAGTAATCTCTATTTGATGACATATCAATTTTATGAAAAATATATAAGATCTACTATGTTTTTATATGATAATAAAAAAGTAATAATATTATGAAATTATTAAAAAGATGAGAATATATTCATTTGAGCGTCATCAAAATATTATTAAAAAAAATAATAATTACTAAAAAGTAATTTTAGCGGACAAAGAAACGGGCAATTAGAGCAACAGTAATTTTAATATTATAAAATCATCATGTTGATTCATTTTTCACTATATGAACTCGTTATATATATATATTTTTTTTTTTTTAATTAATTTGTTTGAATTGAAAGAAATGATCTCTTTAAATAATGTATAATCTTTCAAAAATATTATATTGCCGATCATAGGATATGATCACTTTTCGTAAGAAATTAATAATATGAATTTTATTATATCATACATATCTGGAAACAATTTCATTACTTCCAGATTATAAAATAAACAATTTATCATTTACCGAAATGGTGCGCAGGAGCGCTCGTGGCGTAGCCAAGCTGCAATTTTTATCGAATTTAAGCAATCTAATCCACAAAATATCCGGCGAAGTTTTTTGATTAACATTGTGTTCTGTAAAATATAAACATATTCAAATTTTATATAAATATTACGTTGGATCGTATTATAAATTATTGTATAATTTAAAAGAAATAAATCGCGCAAAATTCCTATTTTGATAAACAAGCGTCGCTTTCGAGTCATTAATTATTAATCGCCAATTATCATAATTGCAAAAAATGATAGCGTTTCACGTGTTACAATACTTATCAAAACGACATTTCGCGAGATAATACAATTGTTATATTTCTGCTGAGGTCACGCGAGTGATAACAAAGCCGAGTGTAAATAAAAGCTGTATTTCGAAATATGGAAATCTTGTTTTCGAAATAATATAATAATAAACATGTAAACAATTTTTAATGTCTTTATATATACGATTTAATACTAATATCACTTTATTCTATTACATATACCTATAATACTATATGAGTTGAGTTAATGACCAGATAAAACTATTAATGATCGGATAATGACTAGATAATGCAGATTTTAGTACCTGTCGCGATCGTATTTTGCGAAATAATGTAATGACATACGAAGCGGCTCGCGCATAATCTTCTTGCTCGAGTCTCGTCGCGTGACAAGCTTAGCAACATATAATAAATATAATAATAGCGCGCTATGCAAACATCGAATTTTACAACGTATGACGTGTTATTAATAAGTACGCAACACATTTACGTACGAACATAATATTAATTTGGCAAACTGAAACTTTTAATTTCATTTTTCTCGAAAGGCTAAATTTATGATGATACTAGAATGATAATAATAAATTAAATTCGTTAATACATATTTTGTGGTTAATTAAAAGTTGTTATTACAATTATAATAGAATAAATCAAAAATATTAGTCCTCCCAAGTTGATAAAAGTTTTACGCTAAGTAAAAATTTTATATTATAAGAATTAAAACAAGTAAAAAATTGCACATGGCTTCCTCATAATTTTATTTCCTTTTTTTTTTTATAATATCAGTAATCGTTAATTACAAATCGGAATGATATCAACTTCCGAGACTGTAAAATAATTTTACCATTCATAATTGAATGATATTCTATTCATATAAAATAATTTAATCTAATATTTAAAAAATTTGCAGAAATTAGGTCGTGAACAAATATTTATTAAAAAATTCAAAATTTTCAATTCTAATCAAGTTCAATACCAACCATGCTTTAATGATACTCTATTAATGTAAAAATATTTAGCCCGATATTTCAAAATTTGATGAAGTTAGGGCAAGTGCATCTTTTTTTCAGAAAAAGTCAAAATTTTATAAAAAATAAACTCTTTCATCAATTCTCATTAAACTCAATAGCAGCCATTCTTTAATGTTAGTCTATTAATGTAAAAATATTTATAACTCGATATCTCAAAATTTGTGGAAGGTACAGCATGCCATATATTTATTCGAAAAATTCAAAATTTCATAAAAATAAACCTTTTTACTGATTCTCATCAAATTCAATACCAACCATCCTTTAATGACATTCTATTCATATAAAAAAATTTTGACAAATATCTCAAAATTTGCGAAAGTTAGAACAATACATTTTT
The DNA here is from genome assembly GCA_039654445.1 of Cataglyphis savignyi. Lineage (NCBI taxonomy): Eukaryota > Metazoa > Arthropoda > Insecta > Hymenoptera > Formicidae > Cataglyphis > Cataglyphis savignyi. The sequence continues at coordinate 7,673,008 of JBCEZY010000002.1, read as the reverse complement.
TTAAATAATTTAAAATTTTATAAAAAATAAATCCCTTTATCGATTCTAGCCAAGTACAATACCAAGCAACCTTGAATAATACTTTATTCATATAAAAAATTTCAGCTCATTATCTTAAAATTTACATTATAATCCACGTCCTTTGTTGCACGTACAAACATACATACACACATACTCGACATTTTGTAAAAATATGTTTTTTCGACGTTTTAGAGCATTCTAAACACATTGGCATCAAAATTAGAAAAAGAAAATTTCCACAAAAACAAAGCTTCCTCTACGAGGAAGCAAAAAGACAAAATTAAAAAAAAAGTGACGATTATGATTACGAGTTACTTTGAGAATTCTTTGTTTTTATCGAATCACACTAAAACTACGATAGTTACGCCACTGAAAATAGCATATGAGACAGGGAGACGTATCGTAGCGACGCACGCGTGCAACGAGGCGTGCGTTGTAATTGCGGAATCGCGTCAGCAAAGCCCGAGCCCTGGGTGCTTGATTGCCTTCGTTGGTCCGGTCGCTCGTGCCCGGGAACAAAGTAGATGGGTATCCTTAACAGTTATTGGCCGACACAGATAGTGAGAAAAGAGAAAGAGAAAGAAAGAAAGTCTGTAGGTGTGGAACGATTTATCGGAGGTTACACGCATTTGGGGCGGATTCGCATCGCGCGACAAGCGAGAAGAAGAACGAGCGGGGGTGGCACGGACGGATGACCGGCGTGTCGTTGCTTTCAATTAGATAATTGAAACGGGGGAGAGCCGAGCGAGAGATGCTTGTTCTCGTGGTACTCTGTGCGGTCTGCCAACATTTTACAAAAGCCGCACGAGGGAACGGCCCCAAAGAGGGAGGGTTGGCCTCGAACATTTGCGCACTTTGACACGAGACTGAAATTCGCACCCCTCTTCGTTTCGAGAGAGATTTTTTTTTTCGATATCAATATTTCGAAAAAGCACTAAAATAACTCATTTCCATGTAAAATAAAGCTCTTAATTAATATTTCCGATAAGTCTAATTAGATTAAAGATATTTTTGTATAGAGTCTGTTATAATATTTTTATATCGTCTCGCGTATAAATATGTGAAAAAATATATAATGCTTGAATGTTTAAAGAAAATGTATAATGAAATAAATTTGAATGAATAATTTTATAACAATTTTGTCATTATAAAATGATTTTATACGAGATTATATGAAATTGATGTCGTTAATATTTTCCATCTGTCGATGAGAAAAATTATATTTTATTTTAGTATACAATCTTCATAATTTAATGAATTAAAGCATACGTATTAAATATATTATTCCTAAAATAATTTATAAACCACTTTTTGCAAATTTGGATCTCAGATTTTGCAAGCCATATCACATTCAACGATATATTCTGGTTTTCCTTTTCAGGATTAATTCAGAATTAATGAGAGTAAGAAACTGCATAAAGATATTATTATCTAACCGTGATACATGTATAATATATCTCGGCCGAGATATTACAAGCGTGTATAACTTTTCATGATTAAGCCGCGCCTATTTTTCGGTGACGCTTCAATATCCGTCGCAACATTTCCGCAATAATGCTCGGTATAATAGTCGGATAAAAAAGTTGCCACAGCTGCGATGACACACACGTGAAACGGAAGTCGCGTATACGTTGCCTGCGAGCTCGGCGAGATCGGGACTTTGTTTTTCAGTTCGGAGAAATCCCACCGACAAGATGAAAAGTCGCCGGAGTTGTCTCTCATTATTTCTTCGTGGAAGATCCCCCCATCTAGAATGATAGGGTCAAGGGTTGCGCCAGCCTGAGGTGATGGCAGCGGGAATTGAGGGGTGGGGGGAGGAGGGGGGAGGGTGCACATGTCAGTTCTTGTCGGGGATGAGAGATGCAGGAATCTGATCTGTGATCGACCTGAAAGAGAAGGAAGGGAGGGGGGAAGGGGGAGGGGAAGGGGGAGGGGAGGGGAGGGAAAAGTGCTCGCCCTTGTTTCGCTCCCTCCGTAGCCCTTCCGGATATTAAATATTAATCCCGCGAAATTACTAGAGCGCCGGCAATCTTACGTTACTGCGCCGTTTTCCCTTTCGTCGCCCGCAATCTAGAGCTCGACGATTCTGTCATCGGACGCGCGTATTGTGCGGGATGTATGCGCTGCTGTTTACGCTACGACAGAATTTAATCCCAGGCAAGAAAAGGGGTATGAGTTGCGAAGTATCTCGCTATTTCTTTCGTTGAATTATATCTTTCGTTGCATCATTGACAAATTGTAAGTTTTGTCATTTCTATGTAAGAATATTTAAAGCGGAATTTATGTTATTTATGGATTATGCTGATTTACTGTGTGATCTAAGTAATAAGTATTACGCGATCTAGTTAATTATTTTCTCAAATAAATATGTCACTATATCAATAAGAATTTTAGATTTCTATAAATATCAAGTTTATGTTGATATGCAGTAAATTTTTTATTCCATTATTTTTAGTATATTTTGTTAGAGTTTTTTAGCGGAATTCAATCGACGGCCTATAGATTTTATTGAAGGCGAGTCAGAATTAATTTCAGGATTAAATATTGATTATTTTAGGGGATGGACTCACTTAAATTTTTTTAGCTGAATATGGAATGATAATTCTTTTTTTTTTAGATTTTTAAGAATTTTAATATTCACAAGTTTATTACAATATTCAAATTTATTAATATTTGTTTATGTAATTATAATAAGGTCTATAATAATTTTTATGCCGGGGTTAATTAAGAGGCATAATTGCTCTTAATTAAATTGGCAATGCAATTTCGATGGATTTCTCGGTTATGTCATTTCGTCTGTCAAATATGTCAGTGGCAATAAGCGCGCACGCAATCCATACACAGGCTATTACCTTAAGTCAACGAACGATATCGTTATGTCATCATCGTACTAACGTCTCTGCGCGTTCAGAATCGGCGAATATTCTCGTTAATTTCAATCTTCGCTCCGCGTCAGTGCATACGTTAAAATAACGAAACAAAAGCACTTCGAGAGAATAATAATCTCTCCCTCTCTCTCTCTCTTTCTTCGGCTCAATTCAAAGGGCGCAACTTGCGCTCTCGTTTTCGAGAGATTACTCGCGAGGGAAACTTTCTCCGCTATCTCTAGGCTTTCCCCGTACGCCGCCATCCTGTCGCGATGCGAATAGGATTTACGTAACACAAAGCCATGTAACACTCACAGCCGACTGTCAGATTCCTCAGCGGTCTGCGTCTCTAATTGGTTCCACCGCTGGTGGAAAGCTTGCGCGATTCCACGACGCACACGCTCGGGGAGTTTATCCATCCTTATTATTATCCCGCGCCACGCGGCCGGCTATTATTGCGGCGCGAAGAGATACGCGCGAATGAGAATCCCCGGACGACGGCGGAAGGGATATGGTCCATGGTAGCGAAGCACGGGGGATAATCGCCCGCGGGAGAAGAGGCTGCGTGAGCGAGCGAGAGCGCGTTGATTGTCTGCGCTCGCGTAATCGTTGCACGCGCAAATGGAATATTATTGCGCGCGGGAAAGGGGTGAGGGGGTGGGGGGGGGTGGACCGCGCATATGCGTACGTGCGTGCGTATATGCTGGCTTAGAACTGTACAGCCTTACGTCGCGGTAAACTCAGAGACGGAAACTCCATTTCGAGTTAATGCGGAATCGAGTTAGCGAGAGATTGTAGCTTGTCAACTGCGCGCGCCGGTTGAATAATTCAAGTTTTCTGCTAAATGAAAATATTGTTTTCAACCACCGCAAGCGCTTTCATGGTGTTACTATTAGAAGAAATAATATTTGACAAGAGCGTATTGAGATAAGAAGCGTAAGAAGTTTGTAGTTAAAATTAAAGTAAAATGCTTATTATATTATCTTTATTTCATTCTGTTATTAATTTTTTTTATATTATTTTTTTTTAAATTTGTTTTTTTGTTGTATTTTTTTGTATTTTTGTAATTTAATTGTAATTTAAAAAAAAATAATTAATTATATTAATTTATTTAATATAAAATATTTGTGTTATACAATATATGTATATAATTGTATATTATAGATGTATATTTAAAATAAATCTAATATACATTTCAATATGAAAATATGTATCGTGGTAAAAGCATCTCGCGATATTTTTTAAGTTTGCAATTTTCAACTCGCACCGCTAATCCATATTGCTGGCTATTCAAGAGATAATATATTTTTCGCGTAAATCAGCTCTTTATGCGCCGAGATTAAATTCAAATGTTGCCTTACAAAAATGAGGAATCTCTTTCAGTATCGTGAACGAACGTATCGATTTATCTTTGCGATAATACTAATGAAAGCGAATAGAAACGTGTTTGACTTGCGGAAAAATTTTGTTTGCCTTTGATATGTTCCTTCGAGATTTTACATATAAATTGCGTTATTAATGCGAGCATTAATAAACACCTTTGATACTTTCGAGTATATAAACCTATATGCGATATGGAAACGAGGAACGCAAAAAAAAAAAAAAAAAGAAAAAAATAGACCAAAGAAGATGAAAAATATTCGAGTCTGCAGATTTTGCTCTTTATATCAGCTTATATAAACTAGTAAGGGTTGAATGTGAAGTATTACTTTGGCACAAGGTACATCTGATATAATCAAGCTAACTAATTAATTTCAGAGCTTTGATTATATTATATCTTTATCTTAATTTGATCTCATGAAACGTGAAATGACAAATTCAGAGAGTAAGTAACGTAATTTACAATTAGAATATATTTTAATGAGACAGTTTGATTAATTTAGGAGTGATTATCTTTTTTAAACAAAAAGAGAATTTTTTTTTAATAATGAACGATTATGTTTAGCGTATAATATTTTCGGTGCTGTGCCGTATGAGTTAATTAATTTTCTGTTATAGTCTTATCGTTAGTCCCGATGATAAAATTTGATATTTACCTACGTCCGTGTTGACGTAGCATCGCGACGTCAGTCTTCACGAATTGCGAACAATTTCCATCCTTCGAGTTCAATAACTCGTTATCGGCTAGCTGCGAGCGGAAATAATTCTGCTCCGAAATCGCCATCGCGCGTAAAAGAGAAAGAGAAAGAGAGAGAGAGAGAGAGAGAGAGAGAGAGAGAGAGAGAGAGAGAGAGAGAGAGAGAAAGGTGAGATCCGTCCTATTTTTTTTCCCCGAGCTTCGACAAGAAAATCGAGTTTCACGAAATCGAGTGCTTACAAATTCAGACCTTAACGAACGAAAACTGTCAACAGCAGTCTGCGTTGAAATTATTTTTTCTTCGGCTTCACGATTTGTTCGCCGATGGACAAATGGATCGACTCTCGATAGACTCTTTGACTCTCGGATTATCGCATATTATATTTTTCAATTGTTACTTTGCTTTCTCTTATCCAAGTTTGTTTTTTTTTTTTTTTTTTTTAGAGATGAGCTTTATTAATTTTCCTTCGTAATCCTACATTACTAGAAGCAAAGAGGTTTTTATTCTCACTATAATCGTGGTTTGAGTTATTGAGTTTTGGAGTTATTTTTTATGGTGCAGTTTATTTAATAAATTTAACTCCGATCAATTTCATTTCATAATTATATTTTCGCTGATATACGATATAAAATTGATACACGCAAAGATTTGGCGTGATTATACTTCGCGCGTTTAAAATTTAATCAAAATATTATTTTATAAATTCTTTATTGAAAAGATATAATCAATTGATATAATTAATATTATAATACCAATTATTTTAATTTTTAATTCAAAGATCGATTTATAGAAGGATGATTATCTTAAAATTTAAAGAGAATTCTTCATAAATATATATTCATGATCAGCATATTTATTGCAATTTAATTCGTTTTAGCAAACAGTGTGTGCACGTACGTAATTCAATATATCAGCGAAGAGTCGCGTATCGACTGCGCGACCGCAAAAATGTGACGATTAATTTCACTTGCAATTTATCCTGGCGAGGCTTGAATCTCTGCTCAGATGCCCCGCCGTACTCTTTACAGATCGTTAGCATATCTTCCTTCGCTCAAGGACGGAATATCAAAGTTATACCGGCTCGCTCTCGTCTGGCGAGATAGCCGCCCTTTTCTTTCCTCCCTCTTCGCGCGCGAACGCTCGCTACCGTAAATTGTGTTCCTACGGCAATTCAGTCGTGAATCTTCCAGTCGAACGGGCCGCTGCCGTTTCCAATTACAGGATGGACTTTGATTCGTTGAGGCTGCCAGACATAAGCGGGGCATCGGGATCAATATTGAGATTCTTTTGAGGCGCGGACACGGCACTCCGTTTGAGAGAAATTTTGGTGGTGAGCGAACCTTTTGATCGCAAAGCGACGGATCTGGGAGAAAGATAACGTCCTGAACTAATAATTCAAGAAAGGTATACGGGCACAAGCATGCGAATATCTGAGAACGCGTGAATAAGTCGCGGATGTAAAGCAGCCTAAAGGCGACATGCGAACGTTTCGCGCAAGTCTGACAGATCGAGATCAACCGCGAGAATTCAAGTAGAAATAAGTCAAGAAATTTATAGTTACAATCCGCGGTGAACTTTCACAAGGTTTCCACTGATTTTCAAACTGATTGGAAATTAAATTAGAATTTGGATCTAATTTTTTATATCTAGTAGAAACATGCTTAATTTGTAAAAAAAAAAATCTTAAAAAAATATTTTTACAAAATATATTTTTTCCACATATTTAATTATTGATATTTCAAACATATTAATTATAAGAAAAGAAAAGTAGTATATATAAGTATATATAGTGATATGTATTTCTTATCTGAATTAAGTAGTGATATATA
>JBCEZY010000002.1:7647528-7660769 GCA_039654445.1 Cataglyphis savignyi | reverse complement strand
AAAATATGTCAGATTAAGATACAAAATAACTCAAAAAATTCTTAATGAAAAAATACTTTATTATAGTGTTTTGAAAAACTCTCGAAATAAGCTGCAAGAATATGCAATAAAAAATAGCAAATTCCATTTAAGAAATTAAAGATGTCCTTGACTTGACCTTACCAATGCCATTCAAGGTCAAACCAATGACACCATCTTGTGTTCCCCTCAAAACCATATAATTTTTGTTGAAAACGTTTTTCTCTAAAATGCTTAGTTTTTGAAAGAAAAGGGGTGATCTAGCACAGCCTGTATAATGTATAAACAATGTATAAACAACTACGTGTACTATCAAAACAATCGAGTATATCATTGTGTTATTAACTAATGCTGCAAATTTGTACTCTATATCTACCTTTCAGTACCTATTACGGGCGTCATATAGAGCCTCGTTCCATCGGGTCTAATAAAGCTGCATGATTCCGGACGTGTGTCCTTTATCTCTAATTGACAGAATAATCTTGTATTTCCATTCTCGCTACGAGTGACATTAGCATTAAAAATTACTCGATCTGAAAAGATGATTTTTATGTTAACAAAATTAAAATAATTATTTTGTTCTTATTGTCTCCGTTCTTCTTTCGACATGTATTTGAAAGTTCAATTTAAATAAGCTCCTTTAAACGAATAAATATAGTTTTATATGCAAATGATAAAATTTTAAATCCCTTTTTTGATTTATTTAGGTTCAATTCCAAAAATACATAACCGTTACTATCTTTAATAAATAATCGATTATTTTCTATGAATTTATTATTTCTCGAATCTGGCAAATCATATTTAAAGAATTTAATTAAAAATATAGAAACATTAATAAAAAATTTCAAAATCTATTTTTTTTGCGTTCATTTATGATTTAAAATAACTTTGTTTAAAAGACTAATTGTTTTTGTCGGCAACAAGAGTAGTCTATCACATTTATGGAAAAATCTTACCAAAGGTCGCAATTCTAAATTTTTGTTCGATAGGCTCCAGCATCCCGTACATATTATAACGGGCGAGCCATACGCCCTCGTGCTGAACAGTAGCGACTTTTACTTGATGATAACATTTTCCCACTGATGTAGCTACAGTTACACCATTCGGATCCACTATTTGACATATTTTCGATTTGCCTGATAGACTGATTATGCCTGGAGAGCCACGAGTCCATTGTAGGACTAACTTAAAAAAAAAAAAAAAAAATTCAGTTATAACAACAAAACTAAACCATCTAGGACTATGTGGGATTCATTCACAGATTATTTAATGAAATGAAGTTGTTCAGGAATGATGATTTTAATGATTTGTGCTTCTATAAAATGTTGAGAGTCATATTATAGCTATTATATTTTCAATCCCAATTGAATTAGTGATTTTCCATTTTTACAGCCATGTTAAACAAGTCATACAAATATACGTCATCTGATACCTCAGGAAAATCAATAAGTTCTAAATATCTCTAATTCGCGTTTGTGAGCTGGATTGCGTACAGTAATTACTGAAACTAAATAGATAACGCGGTAGTTTCGGCAAGCTAATTACTATTGAAGAGGTATTTGTCGATAATTTTGTATCGTCCATAATTCGTAATGAGATTAATTAATGCGTTTGCATGATGGTGATGATTATATCAAGCTAGCGTGTGACACGCTATTAGATTTTACTAATCTAGTATGCAATTTTATTCGTCTCTCTTTTTCGGCGAAAAGTGCGTTTCATTATTTTGTTCAATATAAATTTAAGACCGTCATAAATTACTATTGTTGCATAGAGTTTGTTTTTTTAATTGCACTAGAAAAGTGCAATTAAAATAATTTATTTCTTTTTCCTCTTTCTTTTCTTCGATTTCTCCTTCTTTCTCTTACGACATTGCTCTCGTGAACTAACGAGAAAGTAGCGTGCGCGTTCTGAAGTTACACAAGTATCCTTCCTTTCCTTTTTTTTTTTTTTTTTCTTTTTTTCTTTTTCCAACATTTGTTACATCGTATTTAACGATAGCTACGTGTTTCTCGAAACAGCGATAGCTCGCTTCGTTCAGCTTCGACTATCTCGTTAGGCGTCTATTATAGCAAGTTGGCGTGAGTTGGTACAACTTCGATGCTGAATCCCCCTCAATCCCTACAAACGGCGACGGGTGCACTCTCGTTAGCGACATCGAAGATTATTCGGGGTGCATTCAGGGCCCCGGAGGGCACCTCGACGTTCCACGCGAAAACCGGCTTTCAGGCGAAAGCCGGAGCTTGCGCTCTTTTTGAGAGAGCATTTCGGTGGGAAATGTCTGAAACGCCGATTGCACTGTTGCCCGAAGCCCGATCGTTCCTTTTATTTTTACGCCGCTATTTTGCGACAGTTTATTGCTACGAGCTTTTGACCGTCCGCGCAATCGCCGGCGCACCAAATTCGAAAGAATTCAAGGGAGAATCGAACGATCGTGAAATTAATCGCGCCTCAATCTCCGGCCGTTCTTCTCTTTGGGCTTTTTCAGCTTTTTTTTCAAAATGACGTGCACGAATAGAAGAAAGGAATAAACGGCTCAATTATTAATTATGTTAGATATTTTGTCTAATACTTTTTACTTTTATCGAAATAACATATATAGATAATCGATAAGCGAATGCTTGTTTAAATGATTTAATTTAAGCATTTACATTTCAGATATTCGATAATGTTTCTGTTCTGTCGTTTATTTCCTAAAAACGCTATTGATGCAAAATAAATAAGTTATATTGTTATAATAGAATTTTAGTGTTTCTGCTAAACTCGTCACGTCAACCTTTTTAGCAGGTTTAAACGTCACGGAAGACAATTGTTCGAATTTCCATAGCGATTTTCAATGTGCTATCTCGAAGTTCGTCTATTTCATGGGAAAACGTTTGCCATTAGCGCTCTTATGGCGGTCACATTTGATCGTGACTTTGTTTCCCGAATATACGTGGATATACGCGCGTGGACGATATGGCGATACCGGACGATTTTATCAAAGCGTCGCGATAAAGGCGAATCGATATACAGGGAGAGTCTCGCTGTAATCGCGGATGATAATCGAATCTGGTGAATGTAATGTACGCTTCCGATTTCGATCTCGCCTCTTCAACCGCAAGCTGGACGGAGCTTAACTCGCGAGCGATAAGACGTAAGCCGATATACTTACGTACAATGTTTGCTACCTGAGTTGCAGACTAATGGCACGGCTAGACAGTTTGCTTCGCTCCTAAAGCGATTTTATTGCAAAAACTATAAAATTATAAGCCACGTTATAAAATGACCTCTTTATCGGATATTCAAATATGGATATAGTAAGTATAGTCATATACTTGTTGTTTAGTTACATTAATTTAATATAAATATTAATATTTAAAATGAAGAAATTCTTTATCGCATACAAATATATATTATTTTAATATTATGTTTTCATTTTCTCACTCATCCTAATTTTAATTCTTTTTTCAATACCAATTAAATATTAAATTAAATATAATTAAATATATTATATAATTATTTTACAATTATATAATATATTTATAATTATATAATTATTATTAATATATATTATATAATAAAAAAATATTTCTAATATTTTAAACATTTTTTTAAAACCCTCATTTTAAATGATGATTTTAATTTTTCTTTTCTTTCAATATCAATTTATTTTAAATTTTAAACACGCTACCCAAATTTAATGTTGTAATGTATAATTTATATAATGTTCATATATGACCATGACACATTAATGTACGATATTAAATATTGATATGAAACGAATATATTAATCATACAATTGCATCATCAGTGATAAAACAAATATGCACATATTCATATCATATATTATGCAATAATTTTATACAAAATTCCACAAGTTTTCATAAAACAAAATAAAAAAATTTTCTGCTTTTAAACTTACAATTAATCTTCTTGAAATCTATCTACTTTAAAATTTATATAAAATATTATTAATGATAACAATAAATAAATCAATATCATGGTTCATCGAGATTACAAGATTATAGATAAAAAAATAAAGTAAATCACTTATTTCACTAATTATCTGAGTTTTCGACTGACTCGATTCCAAGAAATGCTTCAAATGCGTATTTTACTGAATCTTCTTCACGCATCAAAAGATATGCAAACTTTGAGAGTCAAAGTTATATAATTAAAACGTGCAAGAAACTGCGAAACTCACCATATCATTTGGATCTTCTTGTTCTAATTGATACACATCAATATTAAATAATGTGTAATACAGCGTGTAATTGTTGACGACTGCTGTAAGTTCCCAAGAGCCCTCGTAAGTAGCATTTACTTTCATACGGACACCGCATTGACCCAAAAGTTGAAAATTGTTTCGTTTCTCCGTCAACAAATTTACGGATTCCATCTAATCGTAGATTAGGCATATGCCCAATAAAAATAAATTTTCAATTATATTAAATATATTTATATTCGTTGAGAATAATAATGTGTAAAACAACATTATATGTATATAATAAAATATAAAAATATAAAATTAAAAATATATAAGCTTTTATAAATTCAAAAAGTAAAAAAAAAAAAATAAAATAAAATTATGGCCTTTCTATATTAATCAATTATGATGAATGTCAAAGCTCTCAAAGTACATATTTAGACAATCCTAACACGATTGAAATATATTTGCTTAAAGCCTCGATCGAGTTTTTAACATTAAATAAAAAACTTAAATCTAATTTTAGATACTTATGTTATCAAGATAAGCAGATATCACTGTTTATGCTTCGTGAAAATTAAATGCAACGATACAATCAATAATAAAATATGACAATACATCAACTTTTTGTTCTCTTCTTTTAAGGATGTTTTTTTTTTTTTCTTTTTTTCGATGATTTTCTTACGATTTTGGAACTCTGAATTTTGTCCTCGAGTTTTATTAATGTACGAATACATTAGGCAGAAATCGTAGACATTTATCTGAACCATTAATTTTCCATATCTTCCTTTTCTTTAATTAATGTACCTTAGGTCCCGTCAGATTGCATGCCGTAAGATTCTTATAATTCTCATCATATTTCATATTTACGTAGTGCCCATCATACACTTCGATATATTGTGAAGGTATAGCGGCCTTCTCCTGGAATACGTATAAATTATATATTCGTTGTATCAACGATCGTTATAGGGCTCATTCTAATTTTTTTTTTTTTTCCTCTTTGGGGGGAGGGAATAATAGATTATAAAGCCGATAGAGAAAACCAGCGATCGTATATAGCGTGTCGCTCGCGGCGATCAATTTTCACAAAACCTCCTCACAGTTTGTCACGAGAACAAAATCGCTAGACGATAATACGACGCAAGATTTACCTGGCGAATATACAGACGGAACAAGAACACTTCCGGAGTAATATCGTCGAATGAATCAATATTCTCCTCAGTCTCCTTTCCCGCGGTGTACGCCGTGACTTTCCACACACCCGCGTGTGTACCGTTGGCTTTATTAATGCCAAACGTGCATGTGCCATTTTTCTCATCGAGCGTATCGATGTCCTCTCTAATTCGGTGATGCCCAGGCGTGTATTCCAATTTCTCGCGCCGATTAGTCTCGAGGACGCATTTGAATGCTCGACCGACCGATTCCACCTTCAATTCCACCACGGAGCCTGCCCTGGAGGTCACGATGTCCTCTGCAAGAGTATATCACATATCGAGTATTCCGATTAGCGACTTTCACCGTGACGAGGTTCGATCGAGCACATCCTCGTTGATGCTCGCGGTCGAAAACCGGGAAACGACCTCGTTTTTGCTCGTCGGGGAAAAAACGCAACGCTCCGAATAAATTCCGAAACAAACGAAAGGTGGGATGCGCCCCCTTGCACGGGGACGACTGTCGTGTGGGGATGGGAGACCAACGGGAAAAGAAGAGGAAGAGAGAAAGAATGGCGGTTACCGGGGGGGGGAGGGAGGGGGGGGGGGTTGGCGGCCTACAGAGAAAGGGTGGAACCGTGGCAGGACCATAAATCTAACAATTTACCCGTTACGCCGCGGACGAGGCGTCCGGTAAGAAGAAGCACGAGAATGATGAGGCGCGTCATGTTGTCCACGAAGACACTTTGGACGACTGATCGGGGAATGATCTCTTTTATACAGCGATAACTTATCAGTGATTAATAGCAAATATTGTTCCGTGGCTAAATTATCGCAAGTGATTTCATATATAGGTACTTTGACAGTAGAGTAACTTCCAGCTAGGCACGTGCTGATGTTTGTTTTTAAATTTATTTTATATTATCGAAATAATTAACGTAATACAGTTTGTTGTTAAAGTATTTATAATGCCGTTTCAATTATAAATATTGTAGGCGAAAACATATTATCATTTCGATAACGAAGATCTATCAATAGTTTCGGAGATATAATATTGACAGTTAAAAATTATGAAATTCATATGATTAAAAAGTTCATATAAATAAATATAATAAAAACATTATTTTTTATATTCTAAATGAACTTCAAAAGTTCCGATCTAGATATATTTAGGAGATTATTCAGAAAAATCATAAAATTGTAAAATATGATGTCTAAAAAAAATTGTTGAAAAAAATTATTTGTAAATTTGGAAAAAATATCACTCCTTAAAAAAAGCATGTATAATTCATCAGAAAACAATTCATTTTATTAATATTTTATTTAGCTTAAATCAAAACTCGCATTTTCTTCTCAAAACTTGGTATCAGCAAATTTTTTGCTTTACTGTGCCTTTTAATTCAGTTAAGTTCGCGTGTATTTTATTATATGAAAAAAAATGCAGCATTATTCAGTAGATAAATGCTATGGAAGTGCAAACAAGAATTATACAATGCATTATTATTATTATTACATATCGCGGAAGAAGAGAATAAACGTTTGACGCAAGCCAATGCAGAAATTATCTCTCATCTTCCGTGCTAATAAATTTTATATCGAATGTTATCTCTATCTCTTTCGGAATGTATTGACGTTGTTTACAACTGTGGAAAGAAATATCTCGATTCATATTTCCTAAGTTGCATCAGAAATAATACAAATATTAATTTTTTATCGCTGGTCCTCATTTTCCACGTTCTTATCACGTACGTGATATCAGTTGGCTAGCAGATGGGGATCTAAATTTGTATTATTTAAGCACATTATCATTATAGCAACGACAATAGAAAAACTATCGCTCTAATCTGATATATTTATTAACGTTAACATATTTAATTGTATTTAAATTGTTTATATATTTTTTGCCACAGTGTGTTAAATCATTTATATTTTATGGCAGAGAAAATGTAGTAATAATAATCTATAAGTGCATATATAAAATTTTATAATAAAACATTCAATATATTTATTTTCTCCCTCGGTCTCTTTCATGTACCTTAAAGACAGATATACACATTTCGATTTCCGATTTTATATTATTAGATGCTTTTATGTGTAGAAACAAAAAGATAAAGAGACACGGAAAAATCAAGAGCTTATTATAGGATAAAAATTAATTTAAGAGAATACTCTTCCCTCTTTCGCATAAACGCCAGTTAAATTCTAACATTTCTATGATTTATCAAAGAAATGATCTACTTAAGTGTCTTAAGTTATAACGGATTAGGATAGCGCGTTGGATTTGACGCAAAAGGTATATCAGTAAATTTTGATAAAAGATGAAAAATCGTCATTCTTGAATATCTGAATTAAACGATAAATATGAATAAAAATGCAACAATTTTTTTTTTCACCTCCCTTAAAACCGACTAAAGATTTATGAATGTTTGTTGTCTCGAAATAACGATAACGTAAATAATTAAATTATCAAATATAATAGTTTTATTTAATTAAAATTTAATTTTTCATCACATATGATCCTGAATTAATATAATAGAAATCTTTAAACGCAATATCTATCTAAAGAATGACCATGATATTAATCGTGCAATGAAATAGCATGCGTCTGCAGGAATCGAGATGTTTCAAGCTCGTCTCTGCTCTGTGCGAAGGAACGGAGAATGGACCGGATTACCGATGCTTCGATCACGGAGGGCCGGTCCTTCGCGACAGCCCCGAAAGGACTTCGCGGCCCCGCGATGTCGGAAAGCCCATCTCGATAGTCCCTTGCGCCATCAGGTAATCCCATTTGAGATTAGACGCAGGCGTGAATTGTGTTACTCCGGAGTTTGAGCGGATCAAAGGCAAATTCCCGGTTGGGATGCATACGTACGTAATTGATATGCCTGATGGGGGTTTCCAAGTCGGATAGTCAATTACCATAATCTGCTTGCGGGGGAGAGAGAGAGAGAGGGAAGCAGGGGGGAGGTAGAGAGATGCCGCCGTGCCGATTTCCGCGTGTATCGCGATTGTATGCACTGGGGATGACGGGAATTCGATTTCGCTCGAAACGAAAGAAGAATCCCGTCCCGCTGCATATCTGCTGGCCACGACGCTTATTAGATCCCGCTGACAGTATGTATGGCGCGTGTGGCGCACATCCTGCCCGCGTCGTCGTGTGTTCCTCTTTCAATTAGCCGCCAGGTACCCGCGGCGTTAATCTTGCTCGGTGATTGCGCGCCACGTAATTGGCGACGGCGTGGCTTGGTGAGCGCGGCGCGAAACAGGCGCATCGTGCATGCGAATGAATTTTCTGCTGAACGATTTCGAAGAAAACATGGTCATGGTGACCATGAATGACGCGAAGCGCCGTTCGAAGAGGATTGATTATTAATAGCAAAGCGAATTATCGATTATTTGACGTGAAAAGAGTTTGCATTAGGCATGATGCTATGCTTGCGTTATGTGCTTTGAGAAAGAACAGAGAGAGAGAGAGAGAGAGAGAGAGAGAAATGTAAATACTCTACAATTAAAAATATTATTCTGATGTTTCTCGCAATCTCAGTAAAAATTTTATAACGAATTTTGATTAAGCTTCATTATATCAAGAATTTACACTAAAACATATAATAATTATGTTTGCAGTAAAACAAATCAAATTATCAACCCTGATCTTAATTAAAGCATTATAAATGTATCTATATTTATGCTTAAAAAAAAAATAACGACCTGGTCATCTGGTTATTTTATGATCGGGAGCGCATTGTATATAATATATAGTGTACTTCCTATACTATAACTCTCCAAACATGCGCTTGTTTCTGCCGCTCTATAAATAATCGTTGTCACCGATAGCCAACGTTGATTTACGACTAAATTGCCTGGTATTTTCTACATGTGTGACCATGTTTTATAATTATAGGAAAAAGAGAGAAAATGGCAGAACATGTTGCGTTAATATCGAAGAATCGAAAAATCAAGTTTCAATGACATGTACATATTACATCGCACCTAACATTAAAAGAGAAATCCCGATATTAAAATAATACAATATCAAGTCACAAATTGCATGTGATAAAAACAAAAAAAAAAAACTTTTTAAAATATACTAATAGAAAATAATTAACTTGCTTTCTAATTTATATCTAAAACAAAACGTTGCATCTACAGACATTGCATGTAAAATTAATTTCATTCTTCTTTTCATTCGGAAAAAAATTCTGGAAAACCTAATTTTTCTGTAATTCTTTCCAACCACTATAATATTCGTTAAAGTAAATACATATGCATTTTTCGTCATTCGCTAAAATTATTAAGCCGTTATTATCGTTGTCAATGTAGTGTCAAACAGAATTGAAAGAAGACCAATAAAGTCGGGGATTGATGTTTCCGAGGATTTAATTATACTTTCGCATCGTTCACGTATCGATCATACACTTAAGCAATGTAATTGAAACGTAATTCCAAAAGTAAGTAGTTAATGGACGATGTGATAAAAAAAAAAGGAGAAAAAAATCGCGTTCTTCATTTAGTCGGAGCTCTTTTTTTCATCCATTTTTGTTCATGCGATACTCTCTTTCATTGACGCATGCAGCTCGATTAGCCGCGTTAAATACGAGCGGCCATTTATCAAGTAGCAAAGGAGGGGTGGAGATGCATAATAGAGACGTTACCTTCCGTGCCATATGCTATCCGTGTACAATAAGCGCTCGCGCGCGCGGTTAAATGGTTACGGGGCGCAATATGCCGAGAAACGCGACGAATAGTTCGGGAAAACGACGATATATAGACGCAGTTTATATTTACAATGGCACAATACACTCCTGCGCCCACGAGCACAAGGGGGGGGGGGGGGTGTGATCGCACCGTTTTGCGAATGTCCAGCAAAAACGAGCGGGTTTCGAGGAGGGTCGAACGATTCAATCGTTCAGAATGAGAGTCTTACGAGGGACAGTAAAATCCTGCAGATTCTGATTTTTGAGATAACAACCCGGCTGTCTCTAAAAATAAAAATTCTTGAAATTTATTGGCACTATATTAAAGAAAAATATATTGATTTTATACATTTTATAATATTGTTATTAAATTGGAATATTAATTGCATTAATTAATGCAAGTATAGTTTGTTGCGAATTAATTTAATCTGAAATGTTTTTGTACGGCATTTATTTTTAAGTGTCATAATCACAGACTTCTATATACCGCTAATAGCGATGTGACAGGTGAAGCCAGGGCAGCCAGCCATTTGCAATTAAGTGGAATATAAAGAAGCTATCAGTCGATATTTATTATTGAAGGGAAAGCTGCAATATTAGTATAAAAGTTATATTAAATGTTACAGCTTTCCCTTCAAAAATAAGTATGACAGCTTGATTATATTCTGCCCAATTGGCTGTCTGTCAAATCGCTGTTAGCAGTCTAGGTATAATGTCTATGATCATAACGTACAAAAAAATGGAATAGAATATTTTTATTCGAGCGATATTATATGAGAGTACACATTGCAACAAACGATAAAATTTCGATGATGTTTTAAAAATAAAAGGAGCAATAAATTTGTGAATGTGTCATTTGCAACGTATTTATTTAATGCGTGTGTATAATGTATAACGCGCACGCTGCTTGCAGATTCATAAATGTCAAGTGACATTTCAGACAGTAATCAGCGAGCATCACTATTGTGATTGGATGATATTACGTAATGCCACGTGAAATCCAATTCAATGCTGCGCCCATGTTAAATGAGTTACGTACACGTATTTTATCGTTATTCCCGGTAAAGCGGCGCGCTTACGAATTTTTTTCAATATGCAAATGCGCGAGAATGCAGTTCGACCAGAATGCAGAAATGCATTCCCTGAAAATGGAGAGTCGCGCGATATTACAGATATAACGCGAGGTTGAAATAATGTTAACGCGTCGTATAATTGTTACGCGCGACAAAAAAAAAAAAAAAAAAAAAACACATTGGCATTAATCGCATTTTACGGTACTGAAATTACTACAATACAGAATGAATTTACGGATACAAGAAAATAAAAATGTTTATAGTTAGAAAAAATAAACATATTTATATAGTTTTATAACTTAAAAATTATTATATATATATATATATCTTATAACTAATTCTTATATTTTTCTTTAGTTTGAAATATTTTCGACTTACTCTTATACGAGTAATTTAAATTTGCTACGTATGTGTACGAGATAATGCTTGCACCATACCGTTACCTCTATTGCGTAATTAATTAATAATAGATATAATATGTAATTTATTGCGCGGGAATCTAATTTCCGTTGAACATTTTTATAATTTAACCATTATTTTTGTACAATAAACGCATGTTCATTAATAATAATTCGCAATACCAAGTCGTCCAATATTAATTAAACGTGTTATCAAATTAACGCGATGTTAACGAATATGTGATGATTTAATTATATTATTTATAATTAAATATATGAGATGTATGGTAATGAGAGGAGTCACCGAATTAAATCAATGTTATTTGTAATTAAATAACATATGCGCTCGTGTATCGGTAGTGTGGTAGAAAATTATGCCGAATAATAATGTGTAAAAAAATTACGCGCGATAAGAATAATGCGCCTATATGTTAATGGGCTCTGCTGTCAGCTGGAATATGCATCGTGTCATATATGAGATCATACGATAGATTGTATTAAAACGGAAAATAAAATATAAATAAATTAAAAAAAAAATAAAACAAATCACATCGCAAGCATTTTGATCTGTTCGATATTTTCATAAAAAATCGTACGTTACATCATGCATGTAACATCACAAAATCCAATCGAAATCAAATTTTTTTCCTTGATTCCTTAGTATACAAGATGTAGCATTAAACTTACGGACCTTAATTCTCAAACTGCAATGTCCTGCTGTGAAATAATCCACAGCGATTTCGAAATGCAAATACAGGGGAGAGCAACCGTGCGACGCACAGAGAGAGAGAGAGAGAGAGAGAGAGAAACAGAGAGAGAAAAGGGAAAACATTCGTAAGAGGCGCCGAGAGATTATTCGAGATTATGTCAGTGACGGACTTGCGTACAAACTTTAGAGTGGGAGATGCGGCAGCTCACTCTTTCTCGTAAGTGCTTTAGATACTACAGACATAAATTAATTGTGCGGCCTCGCGTGCGGCCGCATGTTGCGATCTCAAGTGGGTTCGCGAGATTAAGCAAAAGGGACAGGCAGAGGAGGGAGGAGGGGAGGGGGAGGGGGGAGGGAGGGGGTAGAGAGCCTCGGTTTTTGTTGGATTTGCACAACAATGCCCGGATCAGCGCGGCATGTGCGAGAACTTACCGCTTGAGTACGAGAGAAAGAGAGAGAGAGAGAGAGAGAGAGAGAAAGTAAAGAGCCACGAGAGCTTCGAGGGATCCTTAATCCCTGGACCGCTCTCCAATTTGATACAATTTCCTGGCCTCTTTCTGTCACATCGATGGGGAACAGACGTCCGCGCGATATAACCGTTGGATTGACCCCCTCTCCCTCCCCCTCCCCCCCCCCCCGCTTTTATCAGCGACCCCTTTTTCTCTCACTCTTCTGTCTCTTCCGTACGAGTTCGTCATTCACGGCGATTTATTCGATATTTATTCGTAATTTTTCGAACACGTGCAAGAATGCAGTCATCGAGATGTATGAAGGTTTAGGAAATCGAAGCTTTCGCACGTGAGAGTGCGATTTCTAAAGCGAAATGAATACTTTAGGGAGTTTGCAAAGCAAAAGATAATTTAATTACTTTGTGATGCGATTAAGTGAGTACTTCTTAAGTTGCTTAAGATTAATAGATGAAGAAGTTTCTGTTACTCTCTCTCTCTCTCTCTCTCTCTCTCTCTCTCTCTCTCTCTCTCTCTCTCTCTCTCTCTCTCTCTCTCTCTCT
>JBCEZY010000002.1:7634746-7647428 GCA_039654445.1 Cataglyphis savignyi | reverse complement strand
CTCTCTCTCTCTCTCTCTCTCTCTCTCTCTCTCTCTCTCTCTCTCTCTCTCTCTCTCTCTCTCTCTTTCTCTCTCTAATGGCAACATCAAGCATCCACGATGAGAAAAATCAAGCAATTCTCACGAAATCATGATACGAGTTTAAAAATATACTATATTACAAAAATATATTTAGTTACCTACGCACGCACTATAATCGTAAAAGATACCTCTTCCCGGTGCCTTTTAATTTCCTTTTTTCAATACATTCTTCAGTAAAATGTTCTCTTCGCAATATATTGTAGCAAGTAATGTGGAAAGTTTGCAAGATTCCGAAAGTACGTACATTCTTCCAACCAAAGTGAACATTTACGCTCGCGAAAGAGAGAGAGAGAGAGAGAGAAAACCACATCTGACTACCCGCCTTTGAATCATCTTGTCGTCGTCAGAGGCACTTTGACTGAGAACGAAGCAAAGTACTTGGTCGAAGTATCTACATGACAACTACGTTTCTGCCCTGTAACGGAAATTCTGCTCTCGGAACTTATGGAAACGGTGGCGAAACGAAGCGTGCTCCCCTCGTTTCTCCTTGCTTCCGCCACCCCCTCCGCCCCCCCCCCCGCGCCCCGTCCCCGGTCGCCAGTCATCGCGGGATACCGTGGGGAAAGTTTTGGATGTGAATAAACTTTTATTTCTTGCCGCGGGCGAACTTTGCTCGAATCGTATATCTTTGCGAAGTGCCTGCTAAATACGCTGCGCGGTTCATTTTCCTTTGTACAACAGCGAGCGCACCGCATCGTATAGATCGCGCGAATATAGACTGTTTTAAATTTAAAGTGCCCTTTTGCCCTTTGATTTTCCCGAATTTGTACGCCAAGCGCGACTTCGCGTATTTCGCGTTATCGATATTTCCTCAAAGCAAGGTAAAATTACACGCGAAAGAATATATAGTAAATCCCGCAAAAAAAAAAAAAAAACGTCCATTACAAATTAAATATCCATTTTGAGGCAAGAGATCAATTCATGGAATGAGTAAATAGAAATTGTTACTTTACGATAACGATTATTGTGATACTTTATTATTCTTACCAAATTTGAGAAATTATTAAGGCCCTCAAGTGATTATTTCTATTCAAGTTCATTATTTTTGAGGTCTAATTTTATACAATGGATTTTTCTGCGATATTGCATTGATGAGCAATCTTGATTTTTATTTTATTTGTTTTTATAAATTAACATCTTATTTTACACATGAAAAAATTACAACCTCTTTAAATTTTGCTAATATAAAAAAAAAAAAAAAAATTGAAATTTACAAATATTAAATTAGAATGAAATCGTTCTTAGAATTTAAATCTTGAGATAATCTCCTTTTAATGAGCATTGCATAACATGCGCCAAATATTACGATACATTAAATGCGAATTTGTCAGATAATATTGTTCTTCTTAGATTGGAAACGAGATTAATGATATTTCTTATGTAAGAGCGTTCCTAAAGAGAAATTTATTACCTTCGCGTACCTACATCATAGAACCGCAATAGTTTTTAACTACTTACCGCGACGGAACAAATCAATATGGTCCAGATAAGAGCTCGCGGAGTCCTTGTTAGGATCATCCGGGTTAAACCTCTGATTTATCGGCGAAAATCCCGAAGTGCTCCTGGAAATCTCTCAAGATACTCCTGCCGATTTCCATTTTTATTACACCGTATCCGCGGCGTATCTACATCCCTCAAAGAATCGACGGCGCTAATTTGCAAGCAGATAACTCAGGGTTACGACCGTGAACTTACCTGGAAGATGAAGAGGAGACTCGATCTTCAATTTTTACAGAACGTTCTGAGAAAAAAGTAGAAAAGATTACGTGATATTAATTTTTAGTGTATAAATATATATATAAAATTTGAAGTCTGATATTTATACGATGTTAGAAGAGAATTAAGAAAGATACCTTAAAAAAAAATAGATTCAGTAATTAATGTTAAAAAGAAATAAAACAAGTAAAAAATTGTACAAATTAAAAACTTACACATGGCTTTCTCATAAATTTATAATTATATATTATGATTATATTATAATATAATATATTATATAATATAATATTATTATAATTAAATATATAATTATATAATATAATATTTTTATAGTTATATATTATAATTATATAAATTTATAATTTCCCTTTTTTTATAATATCAGTAATTACAAATCGGAATGATATCAGTTTCCGAGACTCTAAAATAGTTTTACCAATCATAATTTAATGATATTCTATTCATAAAAAACAAATTAATCGAATATTTAAAAAATTTGCAGAAATTAGATCGTCAACAAACATTTATTGAAAAATTCAAAATTTTATAAAAAATGAATTGTTTCAACAATTCTAATCAAATTCAATATACCAACCATGCTTTAATGATACTCTATTAATGTAAAAATATTTAGTCCCTTATCTTATAGAACAACCGCACCTTTTTTTTTTAGAAAAAGTCAAAATTTTATAAAAAATAAACTCTTTTATCAATTCTCATTAAAATCAATACCAATCATTTTTTAATGCTCTCTTAATGTAAAAATATTTAGCCTGATATCTCAAAATTTGTGGAAGTTACAGCATGCACACATTTATTGAAAATTTCATAAAAGATAAATTCTTTTCCAATTCTCATCAAATTCAATATCAACCATCCTTTAATGATATTCTATTCATATAAAAAAATTTAGACAAATATCTCAAAATTTGTGGAAGTTAGAACAACAACAGCTTTTTTTAAAGAATTTAAAATTTTATAAAAAATAAACCCCTTTATCAATCCTAGCCAAGTACAATATCAACCAACCTTGAATGATACTTTAGTCATATAAAAAATTTTAGCTCATTATCTTAAAATTTACGGCAGATAATCGAACCACTTTCTTTGGTGCACATATAAACCTACATACACACATACTCGACATTTTGTAAAAATATGTTTTCTCGACGTTTCAGAACATTCTAAACACATTGGCATCAAAACTAGAACAAAAAAAAATTTGCCACAAAAACAAAGCTGCCTCTATGAGGAAGTAAAAACTAAAAGAAAAAATTTTTCATAATTAATGATTTTTTTCTATCTCTTTTAGTTCTTATTTCTTTGTGCTTAATTGTAAGTGTGTATCATATTATAAAGACGCGATTATGCTAATATAAACGCGAATATACAGTCAGCAACATTTTCATCGATTTACGAATCGAGTCGACGAAGAGGTGAAGGCTTAAGAAGAAAAGAGAGAGCGAGAGAGAGAGAGAGGCGCATGATTGTGGCGCCGTTGTGCGGTCAAATCAAATTTAAAAGAATGACTCGTACACTTGTTTCACGGGCGGAACAATGGCCTTTTGAACACACTCCCCTCGAGGACCTTTCAAGGCGTTTGCTGACATTACGCTGCACTGTTGACGGCACAATGGAGAATTGTACCGCCGTGGCCGCCGATGCCGCCGCGAAGTAAGCATGTTCTCCACGGTTCGGAAGTATCGGGGAATTGAAATAGGTGGAAGACAACTGTTGCTCCTCTTCGCAACCTTAGAGAAGATACTAGACCCAATTTGGCTGGTTCCCGAAATTCTCAGCCTAGTAATTTCCCTGTCAGTCGTCCACGTCAGTCCACGTTTTTCCTTTTCGCAATATAATTATTATCGAAGCATGCCGATTGACTACCTCTCGAACGTGCGTGAATATTTTCCCGTTACATAAGTTATTTCCTAATATTTTATAATTGTTATACTTATTTATGAAAATTATCCTCGAGTCGAAACAGGTCGCATCATCTTAGATATTGCTTTTATTATATCCTCCTCATAATATCCCGTTACTTTTTACGTTCACGTATCGTAACCTTATTTTCAATTTCCCACGAGATACATCAATTTATATTCATGATATGCTGAGTAAAACATTTCTAATATTATAGTTATTTTCGAGTCACGCATCACATATACGCCGACTCGCTCTCCCCTTCATTGTCACTTCGCTCCTTAACGCTCCTTCTTTCTATTTGCTATTTTTCCAAGGCCGCTGTCCCGAGGGCGCGTATTCCTGTCGTGCAACACTAACTTTTTCTCACTCGGAAGATTGCGCCCGCGGCCGCAATCAAGTCCGCCGCCACGGTGCACGATTTAGCGTGTTATTACGGATAGGCCGAACTTACAGAAAAGTGACTCACGCGGCTCTAAATTTATCGTTATTCCGCGTGGCTCGTTGCGACGGAGCGATCGATAACGATTAAGGCCACGAGAGAGAAGGAACGAGGGCCGATTACGCCCCAAAAACTATCGATTTAAATCACCGATGATTCCAACATCGCGCCGGCTTAAATGTTTCGTAGTCGCACGGCACTCTAGTCATTATTTTAATTATTGCGAGAGCGTTGCGCGTCTCGCTCTAGGCTCCTTAATTACAACGTTCGCCGCGGAAATTAAAGCCGATTCCACTTGCCTGCTGGCGTCCGCACTTAAAGAAACAACCGCTCTCTTCTCTCGTCGTTTCTCTTTTTGCACCGATCCGGCCAAGGTGAGAAGCAATGGTTCGACGAGTCTGGCGATTAGAGTACCGACAGAATGTACAAATTGCTAACCGGTTATCGACATTCGCCAATTCGCGCAACGATTTCTATTTAGCGCCAATGATATATATATATATATATATATATATATATATAACACATCACTCAATAAGTCTCCGGTCTGACACATATGTGGCAACATTGTTGACAGACCCACGTGATTTCTAAAAAAAAATTTGTTTTTTTTAGTTAGACCGGAGACTTATTGATGTGTTATATATATATAAATAATAGATAATAATCGACGTCTTTCCAAAATGAAAAAACGGCGAATTAAATAAAGACCTCACGCTAGATTCACGTCAAATTTTCGAATTACAATTTGACACAAACATGCCAAGTTGATTGTACTAAAAAAAAAAGATACAATTTCTTAAAGTCTATCTTTATTGCAAAGCTCCGAAGACTTTAGAGAAACCGATAGTCTCGATTCTTTCAATTTAGTGATATTGGACACCTGCAATGTTTCAAATTAAGATATAAGAACATAAGTGAACATCACACGAGTTAAAAGATACCTTTGTCTCTAAAGGACACTTTTTCTTCTCTCGGATCTGTCGATAGATTCAACGAATTGTGTCAAGCAGCGAATATCGATCATCCAATTATTTGCCCAATCTATTTGCAAATTTGCGAGCTGCAAATTTTTGTCGTCAGCGAACCTTTCGAATTATTATTCTGCGTGTCCGTCGATTAACTTGAATGTTTGATTATTTTCGATTCGCGTATGGACGCGGCGCTCTTTTTGTGGCTACCGATCTACGTCGTTTGCCTCATAGATCTCTCTGTAGAAAAAAAATTAGAATTTGTTAAGTCTGTTTTACATTTTTCAAAAGTTCTCAAATCAATCATTATTATTTTTTCAATACACATTATTTATTATTATTACATTATTAATATTAAAAAAAAATTATTTATATTTTAACGATATTTTTTGTCAACGTCAAACTTAACAAATTTTTCTTTTAAAATTCTACAATATCAAGTATTCCGTAGCATGCACAAGAATCAATGCCATCACCACAGAAGTTTAAACGAAACGGCGCTTCGGTATGTCAAAGGGCTGCCACTGACGTTTCGCCTGTTGCACGAAGTCGGCACTTTTCATTCAATTATTCGCAATTATAGAGGAGACAGTTCGTCGCGTTCGTTATCGTTTTAATAATTGCTGTTATCGAGAAAATAGCCGCGACACGAGCGTCTCATTTGTGCACAGCACACGTAAAAAATACAAAAGATATTCTTTTGTGAGATTATCGCAATGATTACGTCAGATTTTTTTAATGGAATTTATGATATTGCACATTTTCTATTTATATATATATATATTTTTTTTTTCGACAAATTATGGTTTATTTTAAAAATTAAAACATATAATATTCCAAAAATTAAATTATTTGGAATTAAAATATTAAAAAGATGTGTTCACACGTACATTGAGAAGCTCAGCTTTTTGTAAATTTTAAACAAAAAAAAAAAAATGATTTTGTTGTCAGATGTAAGCGACATAGAGCAATGACAAACGTGAAAGATGTCGTCGTTTACTATTTTGGAAGTGATACGACTATTAGCGTGAGAGCTCATTCGAGTGGCATGTAATACGTTCTTTGACACGACATCAAATCCAATTCGAGCTGGCGGTGCGCAATCGCGTTCTTTGGCCATCCGGCGTGTTCATGAGCGCTGCACAGTATTTTTTAGTCTTTCAGCCGGCGCTTTAATCATTCCAGGGGTCCAAGTAATAGACGAAGGCATACGGAAAGACTACCTTTCAGAAGTAAATGGATGCAGGTTCTAGCGCCATGCGCTTCTAGGAGCGCAATATCGTTTAACTTAGTTTAGAACGTTGATTATTTATTCATTTCCATAGTACCGGATCGATGCACGTCCCGTTTTGATGAAGATTCCTCTCGGAGAGGGAGCGAGTTGCACGAATAAAAGCGAAAGATCGATCTTTTGCGATCCCCTTTGAACCGTTTAATATAAATTATATTAAATATTGCTGCGACGAAAAGCCAAAATAATCGTGGAAAAAATTTTTCTGCACATCTTCAGACATTATTTTATACATTTTTTTCGTTATTGAATAAATCCTAGATAGTCACTTGACCGTAATTATATTACTGTGCATGATAAGGAGAAATATTAGATTCTTAGAGATTATATACTGTCATTGTTATTATTATTATTTTATTATATGAAATGTATATTTTTTAAATTTTGTATATAATATTCCGGCACGATCCATCGTCCTAAAACGTGCGATGCAATAAATTCTGCGTTATTATCGGCCCTTCACAATCAATAGTATTTGAACCTCTCATTTCGCGATTGCCGATAAAAATCCGTAAATATAACGCAGCTGATCGACGGCTGCGGGAAAACGCGACGCGCAGAGTAGTGAATTAATTTGCGGAGTAATTCCGTCATCGTGATGTCGCACGAAATTGCGGCACATGATTGACGGGCGTATTTCCGCGTCCTTCAACGCAATGGGTTAGCTAGTAAATTTCGTCCGTCCGCGAGAAGCCGTTACTAGAGAATCAACCGGTCGAACGCGTCGCCTGCAATAAAAAGAAATATCCTCCGACTTTTTATTCGCTTTATCCCTAATATCAAACTTTCGAGACTCCGTCAACTTTCTCGATGCTATTACATGCCATTTCAGCGAGCTCCGACGCAAGAGAGAGAGAGAGAGAGGCAAGGTGTAATAGCGCGATATAAACACCTGGCCCTAATTAGATCGATATTTATTTCTGCGCGCAGCTGCATCGAGAAATGTGAAATTCGATATCTCGAACTCCGCTATCGCTTCTTATTCGATCAGTCAAGATTCAGGATTGTATAAAATTTCTTGCATCAATAATAACGGATGAGGTAATAAAAGCTTCGTTAATTGCTGTTGCCGATTATGATACGGATAAGAGCGATATTAAATCTGTCTTAATGAAATCATGACTAGCACAGGGACTGGCTGGGAACGTTGGAAAGGATACGATTGTGTTTTATGCAGTCTACGTGAGATCGCGGAGACCCGATAATCCCGACCCCGTTTAAATCAGGGTCCTTTTAATCCCGCTGGATACCCGAATTAGGATCTCGGATTGAATACAAATTCTGCTCTGTTACTGCCTTATACATTCGTATAAGTGAAATGTTTGCTTGTGATACATAATTTTGTAATGCGCGAAATCGAAAAAGTCACTCTTCAATGAATATACATTTTATTTCACCAAATTTTTGAAATGAAGTAAAGGACGCTTGAAGTATAAAATATGATGTTCATTATTATGTCAAGTCTGTCCGCGTGCGCGCGCACATATTATTTACGCTATCAGTTTCTAACACAGGTAAAATAAAAAAAAAAATAAATAAATAAAAAAGCAATTCAAGATATATAACACTGAAATATGTACCGTAAAAAATTGAGTAAAATAATCATAATTCCAAATTCAATATTCTTCGAAAATATAAAAAATTATAATTAATTGTAACATTAAGAATTTGATTCGAGGTTTAATTAAATACAAATGAAGAGATAATATGCTCATAAACAGGATTACGAAAGAGTTGAAACTTTATCAGGTGCTGATGAAATATACTCCGTGCCAAGATACATGCCCCAGGTACTCGATATTTCGAGAATATGAGAGAGAGAGAGAGAGAGAGAGTGCGGCGCAACGCGCTCCGCCGGGAAATTTCGTATCGTCGGGTTGCCCACTGACGCGGGTCCGACATCTCGTGTAATTCGCAAGGCCATATATTTCACGGGCGGCGGGTCCGCTCTTACGTAGAGCATGGCGCAGCGCGGCACTTAGACCCCTCGACGATTTCAATAAATTATCAAAACAACGTCTCGGGGCCCGCGTTCTCGCATTAGCGTGAGAAGGGATAAACGCGACGGACGAGCTTAAAGCGGCAATTTGCTGGTCCTCGCACCATCTGTCAAAAGATACGACGTGTATTATCGAGCTTGGGGCCATTATACTTGAGAGAAGGAGAAACAGAGAGAGAGAGAGGAGAAGGAGAGAGCCGCTGGTCAAATTCAGATCGCGGCTCGTCACCCTTGATCGACGAGAAAGTCCCTCTCTAATTGCTTAAAAATTACACGCCACTTTGGCCCCGATCCACCACTCGTTTATGTTGTTGACGTTTTCCGCTCTGTCTCGCATGATTCAACCTAGCTCGCGAATACTTCTTCAGGATTTCTGATCTCGGCGAAGATCTCGCGTCGATCCACAGCTGTTACTCGTTCGATTCTAATCTTGAATCGATACCGACATAACTTCGCTGAATTCAATTTTCATTATAGAAAAACAAAAAATGTATAATGAGATATCTATTATCTTTCTCTTCTTTTATAATTATTAATCTATTATTAATCTCTTCTATTATAATTAGGATGTCGAAATAAAAACTTATCAAAATAATAATAGTTTCAATCATTAACATAAAACAGTCTTTGATACAGTTTTGTTTTTTTTTTTACCGATTAAATACAGTAATGATTGATCAATAATCACGTCGGATACAATTTCCATTTTCTCACGATGAGCAAACAGATTTGCAAAGTATCAGACAAATAGTTTGCTAAGAGCTAAAAAGTTCTAAGTACAGTTGAGTATGACTTCGGATATCTTAGTCTTACAAATACCAATTCAAGTTTGTGTATGTAATCCAGTGTATAAAATGGAAATAAAATCTCAATTGTATTCGACTTGCTAAAAAACTTGTTAATAATATCTATTCGTATAAAAATTTTAAAAATATAACGCAATTGGATGAATATACATTTTAACTTTAAACAATTAAGAGGATATAAAATGACGTAATAAATACAAATTTAATATACAAATATAATAAATATGAATTATTTCTAAATTAAAACAGAATAATGTACTTTACATTTCAAAAACTACACAATTCTTTCGGTTTAAAAAAATAGTTTGTTGCAGTAAAACGTAGATAATGTATGAAATATATTCCCAGCAGCTTATATTACATGTGACCGAAATTCTCAGATTTACTAATTTACCGAGATAAATTTTGGCAGATCATTTTCGAATCATAAATCTTGTGCGAGTTGTGCCGAGCTGTTGAAGGTTGAGATATTACGCCGGCTTTACCTGCGGTTTCTCTCTAATTGCGCAAAATTACACGCCAGCTCGATCTTAATTATCCTCTTATTAAACCTTCGATCGTTATTATCTTTGTATGCGCTCAATCGCGGGAAATTTTCAGCGTACTCAATAAAATAACTTCGCTTTTCGCTAGCTATCATTAGATCGATCGAGTTATCGTTATAACATCGACTAATATAGAGGCAACTATCTTTTCCATCGTTAATTAATGACTTTATCTGTCAAATCTAGAAATATAAAATTAGAATAAAATTTTTAAATTCACTATTAAAAATTCAAATAGCTAAAAAGTTCTATAATTCTATCTCTTAAGATCTATGCAAATCAAGCATTGTTGCTAATTTTAGATTTAATTGAATATAGATTAAATCACCGAGCAAGCCATCTTAAATCTTAAAATATCGTAATCAGATTTACTTTAATCAAACCTAGAGATATCTATTTTCGTAATAATAGATTTTCTCGATAAAACATTGTTGTTACAGACTGTAGAACTTCAAAGTCTACGAAAAACTATTAGGTATAGGTTCGATATTTTTTAGAATCAATTAATTCCGATGAGTTTTTTTGTGCAAATGGTGGGAAAATAGTGCGTCTTATATTTAGATTTCATGGTATCAATGTATCATGTGCAGATTCGTACGTTCGTAAAATCGATAAAATTCCAGGACAAACGGTGGGAATGTGCGGAAGATCGTGTTTCTTCGTTCTCCGTCTAACATTTGCGTAGCACGTGAAAAGCCAAATTCGTGGAACTGCTCGCGGATATATCTTCATCCTGAGCCACGGATAGAGGTCAAACTTGAATTCGCCTGTATTCAAGAGACGTAATTCAAATGTCCATGAGGGCCTTCATCTACATCCTCGCACCCTTTCAGAGCCCGAGCCCTGTGTACGTGCAACCTCGGTATGTCGAGGAATCTACATACGCACGTATGCATATATGAAGAGCGCACACATACACATTTCTATATGGACTTTTGAAATAAATGCGTACGTCCTTTACGTTGTGATACGTGGACTGCGGCGATCGATACAGCTGTCAGTTTTTTAACAGCTGCCATGCTGTTAAAATCGCAGAAATTGTGCGCATTATGCCGACGCAGTTATTCGCGTTTCTGGATTTGATTGGCAATTAATTTTTCCGAGATAGAAAATGTATATATGCGTTTTTCATTTTATGAATGTGTCTGGCGTAATTTCACTTTTTAATATCTTCACCAATACCATTCTTGTTAGCAGTTATTTTTATGGCAGAATATACGAAGAAAAGAGAAAGATTATTTTATTTCACTCTTCCATAATAACGCTCTTAATTTAAAATCTAAAAGAAAATTATAAAACACACTATCTCAATTTATCTTACAAAATACGCTGATTTTTTGATTAAAAAAAAAAAAAAAAATTGTCAAAAATATATTAAAAGTTTACCAGAATAATGACAATTCCGTCAGTGATTGTAGCTTTTATTCATTCGATAATACGCATCTTATCATTTCTTTAATATTTCAAAAAAAAAAAAAAATGTTTCGATTAGATAATGTGCGGCATTATCGCGATTACCTCGACTTGACTTTGTATCGAGAAGCCCCTTAACGCATCTTATGCCAGGAGATGTACACGCGAGGTGCGCCCGCCTCTGGCTAGGTCGCGTACCGGCTGCGAAACGGAACGGCATACGATCCATGGTCGTTTCACGGGAATTAATGAGCGGGCCTTTGCGGGCCGATATAATGGTCTCTTTCGGTAAGCCCGCCCGTCCGTCGGGATGCGCGGGATCTAAACAAGGACAAAGAGCCGCGGGTGGTAGAACGCCGCTCGACGGGAGGCATCTCGACCGCCCGGAGCCCGCAGTCTCTCTCTCTCTCTCTCTCTCTCTCTTGCAGATAGAAATATACCTATACGTATATATGTATGTGTATATATGTATCCGACCTCATCAAGGTTCGCTCCTCGGCTCGTCCTTCGGTCAACCGTCGAAGGGTCGCACAGCCGCCAGGCTCGGTCGATCGATCGATCTCGTAATTAAGATCGCGACCTACAAAAAGCTTCTAATTGTGCTCCTTCGTGCACTAAGGGAGATTTCCATTCTACCGTGGGACGAGACGCGGAAAATGAAACGAAGAGAGGAGGAACGACGTGAATAGATACTGTCAGTATGCGCATCTCCTCTAGTCTTACTCGATTCTCGTCGTGTATATGTCATGAGAATGTTTAGTGTATCTATATTTTTAATCTTCTTTTATTCGCGAAAAAAATTATTTTCATTATTCGTGTACGATAGAATTATAAAATAAGTCTAGAATATTTATTAATTATAAGGCTAAATATAGCGAACCTTTTTCTAATTATTTAATCGATAAAAAATGTGTAAAAAAAAATGTACAAAAAATTTCTAAAGACACAAATGCGCATACATAAATTTGATAAGAATTTTAATCGATCCTACGATACACTTTTAATTAATAGACGTCGATTTGTAGGACAAACGAGGTGCGGTCACAAGAGTTAAGGAATCACGATATATATTTCTATATCGATATGTCGCTCGAGAATTTTCAACAAAATCCCATAAAGCGGTCGCATAAAATTACCTCAGCGGTTCGAAGGATTAATTAATTACAGCGATTCTAATCTCTGTCCAGCCGCACCATGGCGGAAGTCGGCTTTAGAATTACTCGGCGCCATATTGCAGGAATTCATACGGAACTTGAGCAAGGGGCGATACAGAGTTGTGGTAAAATTAACAGTTACCCCAGACTTAAAACGCTCCGCTGCTTTTCTATCGACGTTGCTTTCGGCCAATGTATGCGTATTACATTGCCACCCATTTGTGTGTGTGTGTGTGTATACAGGGTGTCCCAAAAATTTTGACACACCCGAAGTGTGAAGGTAGATTGGGCCAAACTGAGTCGAAAAGTCCTGTACCATTTTCCTTTATAACGCTTCAGAA
>JBCEZY010000002.1:7608795-7632728 GCA_039654445.1 Cataglyphis savignyi | reverse complement strand
ATATTAAAATTACAAATAAATTAAAAATAATTTTGATTGGTAGAAAGTACATTTTCCTCTTCTGTGACTTATTATACAAATATTATCAATATTATTATATATTTAGCAAGAGTGCGGAATATGATATATGTATATTGCGTCTAAATAAAGTGCAAAATATTTGTATCGCTTGTACTTGAAAGGATTATGAAAAAGTGCAACTACATACACTTGTCGAGATTATGGAATATATCGAGTATACTTGTAAACATTTTCGCATGCTTAGAGAAGAGAGTAATTCTATTAAGGAAAAGGTATAAGGATCTTTTCGCTTTACTTTTTTTGCTAGAGCCAATTTCGGTTAATGCCGACTACAGTTAATTCCATTTGCTTGTCTATACTAGAACTACGATCTCGAAAGAAAGAATTAGAGGTAGTTTAATCGAAGCAACAACTGACCTCAAATAATTCTACTTAAAGTTGAGTGCTCATTCGAAGGTTTCTTGACACAGTAAAGGTCTACAAGGAAGGATAGGCAAGATAAAAAAAATTCTCAACAAAATAAAGCACGTTAGGTAGGAGGAGCATTATTGAATGATTTCTGACTAATGATTTCTATTAATTATGTAAAGACAGCAGAACCAGTCGCCAATTCTAAATTTACAAATTTGCCATTTTTCCATTCACTAGAGAGGAATAATTTTACATTTCTGTAATAAAGTATTTTGAAAAAGCTTCTTTATATTAATGATTCATGTGCAAAATAATTTTATACACATTCTAAAAAATTTTAATATTCTAATAATTAAAGATCTGTAGAATGGACGCATGTAAAATTGAAAGGATATTTTATCCTCTTTACATTAGAAATTCACTCGTGCTATTTAGATTTAATATGCTCAAGTTCTGTTTTAAAAGATCACACACACACACACACACACGCATATTAAATAGAAGAAATTAAAAAATCTAAAATTACAACAGTATATTTATAATAAAATAATATTTTAATAATCATACAAATAGTAAAAGAGAGTAATTTAATAAAATTGTGTATTTCCCGCATATAGTATTATGGGAAAGATTTCCAAGTGCAGCAAAATGTACTTAAAAATTTACACGGTCAGCTTGCCCGCGGCGGATTAATATTCCACGCTCGTCGTTTCTCATTAGCAGTAACTCGCGGCGGACGAGTGACACGAGGCGATAACGATTTGACGAGCGTGTACGATTAATAGAATATTTGAGCATACATGCATATATATATATATATATATATATATACAACGCGAGATAGAGCCGCCGGATTTACTGCCGTTTGTTAGGGACACCCGTTAAGGGGAGGGAGATTAATGCGTACAATTGTAGGCGGGTGCGTGTTAATTGATACTGGCCTAATCGCCATCAGATGCAGCTACCACAGGACTATAATAATATAGGAACAGTTCGATAATGCTTCGATTCGCCCCTCCCTCCTGATTCGACCTTCCCCTCCCCGACCCCCTCTACCTGCCAAAAGGTAGCGAAACTCGATGTCCGTTCAATTATTCGTTCATCAGCGGATTAGCAGCTCACCGTGAATGCTGTTGCACGATTAAGCCGGGCTTATTGAAGCTTTTACGCGTTCAGAAGCGGCATAAATATTGAAAGTGCTCAAACAAACACAGCGGGCCGTAACGCGGTGGCGACGCTTGGACGAACATTTTCGCAAATTACAGGCCAACGTGTTGATTTTATTCCATTCGGCCGTCGTGTGATTTTAGCGCGTTTTACTCTCGATCGTGGTATAAACGCAAAATGTTGCGCCTGGTAAAAATTGCACGTAGTAGGTGGAGCGGGATTTCTCATTTAGCACGGATATATGACAGATTGTATTATATATGTTACTTGTCAATCCTTTTAATTTTATTCTCAATGTTCTCATTAGTCTGACATTACATCAGAAAATTTTCTAAAAATTTTGGAAGCATAGCGACGTAAAAACAACCAATGAAAGTGTCATTTTGCATCCTCATAGAGGAAGCTTTGTTTTTTGTGGAAAAATTTTGTTTTCTAATTTTGATGCCAATGTGTTTAGGATGCTCTAAAACGTCGAGAAAACATATTTTTACAAAATGTCGAGTATGTGTGTATGTAGGTTTGTATGTGCACCAAAGAACGTGGTTCGATTATCTGCCGTAAATTTTAAGATAATGAGTTAAAATTTTTTATATGACTAAAGTATCATTCAAGGTTGGTTGGTATTGTACTTGGCTAGGATTGATAAAGGGGTTTATTTTTTATAAAATTTTAAATTCTTTAAAAAAAGGTGCTGTTGTTCTAACTTCCGCAAATTTTGAGATATTTGTCTAAATTTTTTTATATGAATAGAATATCATTAAAGGATGGTTGATATTGAATTTGATGAGAATTGGAAAAGAGTTTATTTTTTATGAAATTTTCAATAAATGTATGTGCATGCTGTAACTTCCAAAAATTTTGAGATATCAGGCTAAATATTTTTACATTAAGAGACTAGCATTAAAAAATGATTTGTATTGATTTCAAGAGAATTGATAAAGGAGTTTATTTTTTATAAAATTTTGGAGGAAGCCATGTGCAAGTTTTTAATTTGAAGAATTTTTTTTTATTTTTCTTTTTAATGAGATAAAGGATTTCTTTTAATAAAGTGTATCATGTTTGTTTTTATTCGCGAATCGCAGACAATGTCCCGAGCTCACTTTTCAGAGACGACAAATTATTTGAAGTTTTATTGACGTGGCGAGTCTGAGTACGGAGATAATAGTCAGGTTGCATTAATAAAGGAGAGCTAATGAGAGTTCCTCTTGGTCGGTTAACGTGGCCGCCTGTCGCGGTTATGTTCTTGCTTTGAAGGCGTTTATTGTTGAACGGTGACTGGCAAGGATCAAGGAGAAAGCCAGCGGGTGATCGACACCATTATGTATCCGTGACCGAAAAGGCCGTGCGTATATTTGACTCTCGCTCTCATCGACTATAAGTACCGGTATTGGTAGTAGGATCATAATCGTGTTTCGATCGGCACATCTGATTATTGTCGAACGCTTTCGATCTTTCGTCACCGAGGCCAAGGCTGCTCGATACAAGAGAGATAGAGTTAAATCCGACATCAGATAATGCACTTTGAACAATTTAATGCTAAATCTCTTGTGCTCGCCTATTATGTTCTTTGGTTCTATTTTAAGCTACACGTTATCCGATACTTGCCGCATTAGTTTTCATGAATTTCCATTTATCGATATCATTATTTATGTAAATATTTGTAAAGCCATGATATTTAAAATTGCAAACATGGTCCCCTGCGCTTTTAGCAAAATAACTCGTTATTACAATTTCATGCGTTATTATTGTTAATATATGTATTGTTTATGTGTTAGATTAGCCTACCGTCCATAAAAGAAAATTTTCCATAATGTATGAAATGTTTGTATTGCGGGTATTATATTATACAAAATGAAATACCGCTTGTGAAAATTCTTCATTTTACGCGAATACATAAATGACGATTGTTGACAGCCGAGGAAAATTTATATTATTATATAACGAGCGCAGGCGTTTATTTTTTTAATAAGATGTTGAGCGAAATAAATATTGCGAAAAACCTTATGACCCGGATTCCATGCAACTTAAATGAATATAAATTGATTTTTTTTATCAAGTTGCTATGTATGCCTTTTAAAAAATAAAATATGAAGATGTGGAGTGAGTAACGCGCAGATGGTGGATAGAAAAGTTTTTTAATGAGAAGACCATGTTGCGCGAGCAGTCATTCAATTATAAAAGAGTTAAAATTTGAAAACAGGAGAGAATCGCTCTTATTACTTTCTTATCGCGAAAAATAAGTACGATCGAGTTTTTAACTTCGTTTAACTATCGATACATCAAGCTTATTCATAATCCGCGCGCTTCACGTACTGTACAACTTCTTATAATTCATCAGGGATATAAGAAATAATTCAAAAAAACACAATGCTTTAAAAACATACATAAAATTTATATAAATTGCTCTTAGAAATTTTTTTAAATAAGTTTGCTTCAATCTTTTAAAGATTTCAAAATTTTAGAATTTATAAGGAATATTATTTTATAATTAGTAAGAGAGAGAGAGAGAGACATTTAACAATGACAATCTATGGTACGGCATATTATGCAACGATTCCCAAGTTATCTATTGATAAGAAAATAATACTAGGGAAGATATTATGTCTATGCTAGGTATTCATTTCAATTACAGATCGGAATTACTGCGTCCACTGCTGTCCGTAATCTGACATGTTCCTTTCATGCCCCTCATTCGTGCCTCTCCTTTCAGTTCACTCGCCCTTTGACGTCGCAATCGCTCCTGTCATTCACGTCGACTATTCTGAACCAAAGTATCACTGGCTCCTATCAAACGCCCGTAATCATAATGCCAAGCTGATTATATATATATATGACGGTTGCGAAAGGAACGTGAAAATAAAAGCGCTTTGGAAATATATGCTCTAATCCGAATAAAAGTTGATACTTGCGTACTTTTTCAATGCAGAAATGCTCTACTAAAAAAATATCGCGAAAAAATATTGCAAATATCAAATTTATCAAATATGTGTCATGTTGGGAAAAAGTAATGAGATTAAAGTAATCAACGAATTTTATACATAATAAAAAGAATAGCATTAAATTAGATTAAAGTACACAAACTATAATAGACACTTTTTACTTAATATATCTTCATTAAATAAATATTTTTATTTCAATCAATTTTTCTAATAGTAAAAATATAACTTATACGTTTTCTTTAAAATTTGTATACTAGATTAAAAAGCTATAGATATAATATATTATGAAAATTATTGATTTTATCCTGTATAAACATGTACATCCAATTACTTGTTTAATTTAATATTTAACTTTAATTTTATAATTTTTAAAATTTTGATAAAAATTTACTCACAGATATTCTATCATTTTTTTTCTACAACATTTTGATCATTGTTATAATAATTCAAAAGCGTTTGGAAATCGCCGAAGAAGAGCCAACATTGAAAGCGAACAGATTGCGTAATACCGATTAGAACAGAATCGATGTTGAGGACCGTGCTCGATGACACTCGTATGTCCGAGATAATCAATGTGAGTGATACGAGCGAGACAGGTATAGTAATACTAGGATGTCAAAGGACAAGGATATATCGAAAGCTCGACGGTAACAAGGGGAGCCATGAGATTACGTTAAATGCATTATTGAATGATCCTTCATAATATCGATTATATTAATGAATGCGCAAAGCGCAGTAATGAAATTCCAGTAAGTCAATCCGTGATTCAACTTGCGATTGAAATCGGAAATTTATAAAATAAAAAAAAATATATTAAATTACTCTACAAATATATCGTGATTTAATAAAATCGTAAGAAAATGTAAATAATTAAAAATATTATGCATTCAATTCATACTCAGTGAGACATATTTTAAGGATGAGACAATATAATTATATCTTGCAACTTTAATATGACATACTTCAAATTAGAAAATCGAAGATTGATAAAATAATAATTAAATTGCACAATAAGTCAACTTATATTTATAAGCATAAAAATTTAAAAAATTAATATATATATATATATATGTATATAACAAAACATTTAAATTTTGACTTTGAATTTTTGTTTTGATCAAAATGATGATACGTTCGAAAAATTTAAAAAAAGGTAAAAAATCATAACTTTCTTGATTCGAGTCTGTCGAGTGAAAACTGCTGAGCCAATGCTATCAAATCTTTAGTTCCGATTGCACCAAAGCAATTAATCCGCAACCAATCTTGTATCAAGACGCGTCTATAACATCTGTTACATCCAGCGTGATCGAGAAATCAGCGGCTTCATGGCGTGCATATAAAGTCGGACAATCGATCGTTTAGCGCGACTACGGCGAAATCGGATACGGTGATCGATAATGCATCCCGACTATCGAGAATCGATGACGGAGGCGCGGGGTCGAGCATAGAGAAACGCAACGCGAGTAAAGGACGAGAGTCTTGGTGACAGAGTGGAGAGGCGAGATTACAAGGTAATAGCGCGACATGCAATCACGATCAGGAACATACGTGGAGGACGACGATCGTGCTATGCATCCGGTTCTCCTTCGTTCGGCGGGGCCCTTTCCCGATAATAATTAGACGCTGCCCTTGCCCTCCCAGCTCGTGGACGATCTTGTAAGATTCGGGGCCCGACATGACAATCAAGGCAAGTGTCTGTACGAGCGCTGACAGCAACTGAGTGCAATGACCCGCACGAGATTTTGCAACATTACGTCATACCGTAAGGTATATAATTATGTTGTTTCTTTTACGAAGAAATTGGACGGATCAGCTATGTCAAAATAAATCTAATATATTTCGAAATTCATGATTGACATTTGTACAAAGCGCGTGCTTTTAACTTTTTAAAAATTAAAAATTAATTTGCGAGTTGAAATAAAGATTCGCTCTGTAAAATTAAAATTTTTATTTTCATGAATTTTTATATCGTACAGTTAAAATCGTATTACAGTCACTAAAAAAGTTAGTTCGATATAAAAAATAATATTTATGATTTTGAGATTAAATTACATTCTACAGGACAAAACACTTCAACTCATAAATTAATTATTAATTTTATATTTTAAAAGGTTAAAAGCTGGCGCTTTGCGATATGTCAAATTCATGAATTTCGAATTCTATTAGATTGACTTTTGATGTTGCTAATCCATCCAGTTCCTCCTTATATTTTATTATATTGAATAAATAAACGTGTTTTTCAAAATACGAAACGTAGAAATTTTGCATGCACATAGGTAAATGTTATTAATATTTTTATTTGTGCAGCTAAAAGTTTCTATTTCTTCCTTTTAATAAATTATACTAGGATTTATAATTTCTCTCTTTTATGTATTTAATTCAAATAAACATTTTTCATGCAAAAACAAACATTAGGACATGGTATGAAATAGAAAAATATGAGGAAAGAAAAATTTTAATACAAAATATGCACAATTAGTGTACCATAAATAGCAAGTATTTAATCGGATGTGTATTCAATAATAACAATATTCAAATAATATAAAGAATGTAACGAATAAATGTTACTTCTTTTACGCGAGTAAGACACGCGGCGAATAAAAAGAATAAGAAGCTAACAAATCATTTGATTACGGACGGAGGATAAACTCGCAATCTGACACAAGTGCAATGGAGAAAAAGAGAGTAATGTGTATGAAGGAGGAAAGAAGGAGGCGAAAGAGTAGACAATCAAACGGATTTCAGGGGCTCGTCATCCCTAAATCCACCCGGCGAACGAAAGGCAGAGCGACGTCGTGCGATTGCGTTCGCAGTGGAAGATCCATTTGGATGGGCCAAATTTATCGTTTCGACGGATGAGGCTTTATCGGGAAGGAAAAAGGAGGGAGAGGAAATCTCCACATGAAATCGGCTATTTCCAGGTCGAATCGCGCGATAGGTCGCGCGTATGGCGACGTGTGAACGAAGTAAGGTTTCTCGTGAAAACACGTACCATTTCTGAGATGAAATTTCCCGATGATTCGTGAAAGTTGAATAAAAATGGGACGCGAAACAATTAGGACGAGTATATAAATGTAACTTTCTTACAATTTTTAAACGATATTCTAGTAATAAGACACATGTAAAGAGTACCTTAATTAATTATTATTAATTACTATTATTATATCTATAATACATACGTACGATAAAATTTACGTTTATTGTGACAATTTATTAAATCAAAATAAATTTGAGCTGCACGAAAAAAAAACTAACTTTTTATAATAGTGTCTTTAAACTTTAAATAATAATATTTTATATTTGCTATTCTTTCCTCTCTTTATATACAATTTTAATATATATTATATTTATTTATACGGATATTTATGCTTCTTATCCGATCAAATATTAGTTTTTAAACTGTCTTTAGACAAAAATATTCCAACATATTAAGTAAAATAAAAATTTGAATTTATCTTTTACAATATTATAATTAAACGTTCATATTAAATGTACTTAGCAATGCCTTTGTGAATTCAAATATAATCACGCGGCAAAGGAAAGCCCAACTGTAAATAAAAAATATCAAATTTAATAAACATAAAGCTTTAATATACCCGCAAGTTAAAGAACACCTGATCAGATTAAAATGACAAATAGTCGTTCGCCATGCAACGCTGACGCTTCGATAACGCTGTGTGTTACTCTTGCATAGATATAAAAGTATTAAAAAAAAATCATACAAGTGTGATTTAACATTATAAAAAAATAATATGCTGCAAGTTATCTCAGGAGATAATAGAGCTTGAAATGAAAAATTAAATAGTAGTAAAAAAAATCTATACATGATTAATAAAATCTAATCCTTTTTTTTTTCATTTAATATAGAAAAAAATTTTCATTAAAAAATGCTAAGATTTTCAACGTCAAACATTACAAATTTTATATTCATTAAAGAATATTCTGTCGCTGATTAGCATATTCCTTGGCGGATACCTTGTATATTCATTGCGTATTATAAAAACGGTCGCGAAGCACGAGAATCCAGTCCTTAAAAAGTAATTAAGTTGGTTGAGCTCAATATACGAATAATTACAGCCCATCACGGAGGAATTTCGCGCATCGGATCTCTGTTGCTTCGTTTGGACCCGCGCTCAGATTAATATAAGTCGCAGATAAACGGCACTAAAAAAAACCGACGGAATTATTAAATGACGCGCGGGAAACGTTGATCGGGAACGATGATGGTCTATTAATTGCCAATAAAAAAAAAGAGAGAGAGAGAGAGAGAGGAGTAACGGGAGGGACACAAACACGGTGTACGCTAAAACAAACTAATAACTGGCGACGTCTAGACCCAACCCAGGGTGATCAAAGAGCGTTTAACGTCGTTCGCAGAAGGCGGAATATCGTCGGCCGATAGCAGCTGGCCGTAGGCTGGTTTGTAGCCGCGATAAGCTTATAATTATCCCTAATAGCGCGTAATTTCGTCGTAAGAAAATATATTAGCCGGCGGTGCGCGGAGCTTGCTTTTAGGACGCGCTTTAAAAACCGCTAGAATGTAGTAGCATCCTCCTTCGCAGTAAAATAAATTCTTTTCTACAAATTACGTTCTGACAAGTAATTTCTTTCACGCTCCTTTCCAAAGGTGCATAACCATAAATATTCAAAGTACATCTGGGTAAATTATAAATTACTTTAATTATAAATTATTTTAATTATACGCACACACACGCGCACACACACTTATATATATATATATATTTTTTTTATATCGTACGCGCACCCTTTCTCTTCAATTTTCATTTCCAAAACAACGTTATCATGCCCCTTTTTACGTTTCTTGACGCGAGTTAAAGACGAGCTTTCCATTCGATCGCAAGGAATCATCGGTGAGTTGGAGCCATCGGTTACTCGCAAGGCGTGAACTCAGCAAATTTTCCGATAAACCCAATAACGTACAAGCGCGCTCGCTCGCGCCATAACCAGTGTAGCCTTTGGCGATTTGATTGGACTTTAATAAAGCATTCTCTGTCAACGGGCGAGCATTCCGCACGGAAAAGTGGGACGCGATCGACGTTATTGATTTCGCGAATACTACTATGGGTTGGAAAAACGGTGGGTGTTTTGGGGTGCAGACGGCGGCGGCTGTGATTTACCATTCGAAGAGAGCGAGAGGGGTGGAGGGAGGGATATCGGGGAGTTCTATGTCTTGGAGATTGATCACCCCCTTTTCGTCCGCCTCCTCCCTTTTCTTTTTTCTTGCGCTTATTCTAGACATTATATATTCTCTCTTCGTTCTCTCTCTCTCTCTCTCTTTCTCTCTCTTTCTCTCTCTCTCTCTACCCTTTCTCCACCTTCATTACAATTCTGTGAATTTCCCGCTGGGCACGGATCGCCGCCAGCCATGGTCGCCACCCTCAACGGTTTCGCGGCGATCTCGTGAATGCGAATTTGCGAGTTTCGCAGGACGCAAAACACTCCGCGAGCCACCGCATATGTGCGATACGTAACTTCAAAAGCTAGATTTACTAGCGAATTAGTATGTAGAAATTCTGATAATTTAGTTGAATGTGGGGAAGCCCGGGTGGGATCCCATGTGGAATTTCGACTTGGCCGTATATAAATGCGGGACGATTCGCGCATTACAAATTGCAATTTCATGTGGTTTCC
Source organism: Cataglyphis savignyi (assembly GCA_039654445.1). Taxonomy (NCBI): domain Eukaryota; kingdom Metazoa; phylum Arthropoda; class Insecta; order Hymenoptera; family Formicidae; genus Cataglyphis; species Cataglyphis savignyi. The sequence goes on along the minus strand of JBCEZY010000002.1, from coordinate 7,622,538 downwards.
AGAAAATGCCTCAATAATAATTAATACGATCAATGTATGTATAGAATGTATAGTTGTATGTATAGAAAAAATTAATTTGCAAAAAAAAAAATGTCAATAATATATTATTTGTTCCTCCTGCTGCTAATTATGCTATGTTAATACCGATTGATATTTTGCTAGCTTAAAAAATATCGAAGCAGATAATTTCATTAACACAATTTCCATGCATAATAATTACGAAAAGATATAAAAATAACATATGAAAGGAAACAAAAATATCATAAATTACATACACTTAATATTTGATTTTTATTTTTATTAATATCCAGAATTCTTGTCAAGGGAAATAATTATTGTAGGCTGTCTCCTTACAAAATCTCTTACCATCTCTTATATCGCGTACAATTCTTTAGAGTATTTCTTTCCTCAGTATTTCTGTCTCATAATACGCAAGCTCTGACAATGAGGGAAGATCCACTCGGCATATATCCGCAATGAGTTCACCTACTTATTGGCCTTAGAAGAATCCCCGCCCAGTTCATCGAACAAAGGGTTGAGAGGCCGCTTATTCAACGACAGGCAGGTCACAAACAACGTCCGATTTCGACGAGAATCTCAGATACCGTCCGACCGACGTCGGGGTTAATTGCCATTTCCTTTCGTCCCGGGAACAGCTCAACCCTTTTCCCGGGACAAAACCGAAGCGTGCGTTTACCCCAATTTATATGTCGGTCGTAAGTCGGCCTGAGCCTATCCATCCCCCTATCTCAATCGACTCCCTGGCCCTTCATACGCGCGATCGACGTGTCCACGCCCATTCGATTAAAAGCGTATATACGCGATCGATTGCAATAATTAAATCTCATCATCATGTCGTATCATCGTGCGTCAGCCGCGTTTTACGATATGACTTTGCACACCCGCGGGGCTTTTCGAGAAATAAATCGCGGCGAGAGATCGCGAGCGCGCACACAATGCTCCATCTCTTTCTCACCTACTCTCACGGCCATATAATAGCGCGATTTTTGCCGTCGATTGAACCCGAAGTGTTGCGGCATAACTAATTGCGCCAGAACAAAGACCAGTTTTTTTATTCTTGCGCGAGGCTTGATTGCTGCATTATTTCGGCACGAGGCGATCCTATTGATGAGCCCTCTGGTGTAATGATATTACTTTGAAGCTAATTTGCGTATTGAATGAGTATTATGCAAGCGTTTCCTCAAAAGAAAACATATTATGTAACGAGAACTTTTATCTTTTTGCGCATGCAAAAATAATTAATTTTTTTTCTAAAAAAAAAAAAAAAGAAAAAAATGAATATCGTAATTGATATCGTATTATTTTACATGCCCCCATGGGATTATGCGATATATCGATAAATCGCAATCTTTTAAATAAAATTTTTCATGCCAATAAATTGGAAAAATTATTTTTTAATTGCGTTTAAATTTCAGAATTACAACTGAATAATAGTAGAATAATTTACTCAAACAAATAAATATTATATATATATTCATATATAAATGAAAAAGCGTTACTAAAAAAATTAACAGCAAACAGCATGGCTGTGGTACACAATAATGCAATTAAGCTATGCAAATTCGCCGTTAATTGAGTCGGAAGTGTTGTAGTTTCAATCGTACAACTAATTGTGCCCGAGCAAAAACTAGTTTTTACTGTTTCGCTGAATACGATTAATTGCAATCGTGATATCAAAAATCATTCAATTAAGCGATATTCTCTCTCTCTCTCTCTCTCTCTCTCTCTCTCTAATATAACGATTACAACGTTGTAGATCTAATTTAAACAATAAGTAATTTTCTTAAAAGGAAGGATATGCGCGATATTGTGAAAGATTTAGTGTTTCCTCAATATTTTTCTCTCCACCTATGCGTACGCGATTTCACCATAAAAATAAAATTAAACAAATTAATATTTATTTTAAAAATTTGATTAATATAAATTATGAGCAGCTTACAGCACAGTTAATTTAATGTTGGATTATTTTCATATTTATAAATGAATGGATATAACATGTGATATTTCCATCAACAAGGTTTTTTCCACACCCACCTGATTGAAATAAAATATATAAGTTGCATGACCATTGATAAATTCACGATATTTTATAGATAATTACGCATGCTATTGTGTAATCGAACTGTAGAAAAGATAAAATGATTTGGAACAAAAGTGAATATATGCATAACGGAGAAATATTGTGGAGAAAAATTGACATACGGTACAAACACTGGTACAGAATAACGAAATTAACCTATGCAAATTAACACTACATACTGTATGTGCGCGGATACCTTATATTAAATTCCATTGAATTAAATCAACATGTGATGTCGACGCAGCAGTTAAATTAAAATGGTGATTCCAATGCTGATGGTGGAATTCATTTAGGTCAGCGCATGATTTTGCTTTAAAAGCGAGAGAGAGAGAGAGAGAGAGACAGAGAGAGCGAAAGAGAGAGAAAAAGATTTTACTTTTTAAAAATTATTTTATTTTCTCTTTCGCATACTACTTTTCTTACATCAAGAAGATACTTGCAATCTCGAAGTAGACGAGCGAAAATGTTGTGCAAAATAGCTATCTCGGCAAGATATTCACTCAAAATAATATTCTTCAACGCAACAAAATTTAAAGCTCGGAGAGAGTTGGCGAGATTCTCAGGCCGTGTTCATGCTGTGCGCGTGAGAGAGAGAGAGAGAGAATATTATTTTTATTTTTAACATCTTTTATTCACATTCCCGATCGTGTACCTACCTCCAGCCATTCGACTGAACACAGGGATTTTCAGGTGGTGGAATAAAATTGAGGAAGCATTATCTACTCGACGCGCGCGAGCGCGACGAACCGCGCGCGCGCGCGCGCGCTCTCCTCTTCGGATTTTGAATTCTCCAATCATTCGACGAGTCTCAAAGTCGTCCGCAGAGTCTGGAAATGCGAGAACTTAACCGGATAGCACGGTTAAATCTGATGCAATCCCGCACGAAATCCCCGCCGATGAATTGCTCCGTACCGATGTAGGGATTATTGCTTTTCTCCCCCCCCCCTCCCGCCCTCCTGCCCTCACCCCACTACCCCTATCCTCTCTTCGCATCCGCGTCGCGCCTCGTCGTCTACTGAAATATCGAACTTCGTCTTTGATCGTATACCCGGATGCCTTAGGGAAATTACTGACTGCAGCAAGAAAATCCGTTCTGTGATCGACGTCCAACAAATTCTAGTCCGATTGTGGAAAATTCCGAGCACGTCGCCGACGTCTGCGTTTGGATTGCGTGTACGTAAGAAATTATTATCCTTTCACGAAGGGACAACAGTAGCGCGGAGCACTTTGATTCATCCTCTCGTATGTTTTAATATATCATAATCTTTTAGATTAAATCTTTAGATTAAAGCAAGATATCCATGACTTCATTCAATGTCAAAACTATTTATTGGAAAAAATTTAATTTCTTATAAATAAAGAACTCTGCGTACCAGAAGACACAGACGTCGGGAAATTATGGAGAAATACTTAATAAATCACTTTAAAAAGACATTGGACACTCTTGACTATATTTTTGATAATGGATTAAAAATGGCTGCTGATTTATTTAGAAATTATTTAAAAAGAAATTATTATTTAAAAATTAATTTATATAGATATGTTGTCTCTTTTAATCACTTTTATTAAATTTCAATCTCTCGAGTGGAATCCGCGTTATTTTGCGAATATCACATCCGATTTTTGTTTGATTTGTTTGGATACAAACGTATTTTCTGTATATTCGAGAAAAATCGAGCGCGCTTTGAAAAATAGCTCCTTTCCTTAGAGAAGATAAATATCCAGCGATTGCTGTGTATTCTTGTCGCGGTTTCTACTGTACAGAATATACCAAATTCACTATGCATAAATAATTTATCCTTGCAGATAAATAACGAAAATATCAATCAGCTGATTCAAAAAGCGTCGATAGTATAAATAAATTTGTGAATCAGCGACGATTGCAAAATTAGATTTTAAGCTTCAAGAATAGATATAGAGCCGGATTAAATATTCTTGATAAGTAGATGGTATTTTTCATAAATTTTGATTTTCACGTAATCTTATATTTATTTTTTATTTACAGTAATCACAGTAATAGAAATATAGCTCAAATTGTCAAAATATTTATAGCGTTGAAATATGAAAGAGTGCCAAAAAGTGACAGCTTTTTATAAATCTTCGTCGAATTAAGATGAACTTGGAACGGAGAATCTGCTGTTTGACAGGTAACGCGGTTGAGTCTGAAACACTCTGTACAACGGGAAGACATCAGTGTCGGATCAAACACGTCCCGCTATCTCTGGTATCGGTGCAACCGGTGAGCTACAACTTATCTCCGTCGCGCGTAGATCAAGCCGCCAAAGTTCACCCGGCGTTCAAATTCTACGGGCATACTGTCGGGCGCGTGTGTTAGGCCAGACAGTGGAATAAATTCCAAGGTGTAGTAGATCTTAACTGCGTATTTGGCCCGGTTGAAAACGATCCTCGACGCGGGCACTAAATCTCTTTGGCAATCACTGAAAGTGGAAAGAGAAAAACTGCTCTCCGTTACGGATTTTCGCGGTTACCGGGTAGAGCGGAGGTAATTGATGTTCGCTCTCTTACGCGCTGAATTTTTGGTAGGAGCGACGTAAGCGATCAATCAATCATTGCGTGGGGACGCGATATGAGAACGAATCGTCGTGTCAGTTTAAAACGACACTCTCTAAATGGTTTAAATAATTATGCGTGATTTTTTTTTTCTTTTTCATCTCGACGCACAATTTGCGGACTACCAACAGCAATTACGGTTGTCCGCGATTATAACTGAATCATAGCAAGACAGGTGGCTTTAACTAGGTCCCAGTCTAGTATGGAAACTAGATGTAGATGATTACATTTACCTCCGGCGGATCCTGCTCTGCGCTGCATTTGCAAACTGATTCGATATATATTGGGAGCCAATGCGAGATTCGACTTAGGACGCGATTACGCGGGACGCAGCAGGTAATAGGTACATGCGGCATGCATAAATAATAGTTGTGCCAGCTCGTGAGATGAATGAAATACCAAGCCAAAGCGGACGTTCCATTTAAAGCGGGAAATTATTGTGACCCCGTGTGAAATGTTTTAAAGAGAGAGGGTGTTTTGGATTTTTTAGAATATCAAGATACTCGTTAATTTTTTTTTCAAATTAACTGAAATTTATCTCAGCAAAGATATAAGTTAACATATAAGATGTAATCTTAAGAAAACACGAGTTAATCATGAATAAAATATTTTGATAATTTTTTAAAATTAAATATATAAAGTATATACAAAATATTTTCTAACGAAAGAGAGAGAGAAGAGAATATTTGATTTAATGTTTATTTACGATAAAAAGTACAAAAATCAAATTAAATGCAATTTTAAATTAAATTACGACAATAACGATGCGATGCTGTTCTTTTCAACGTGCTGTCATAATTTCTTTTGAATAAATACACACACACATATACATCTGATTAAAGAAACCTATCAAATCGAGTGATAAATTGTAATACGTCTCAACTATAAAACAAATGTTTCCTTCTACTGTTAATTTTTCATTGTCGCTTTGTCGCTACAATTTCGTGTCGTTCTTTCTTTCTCCCGTGTCTGTTATTGTTTTAATTAAGATCTCGAGATTTTATGGATACGTAAGCCAACGTACACAGTTCCTCAATTATTTCGCTGCCGAGTACGAGCTACTCCAGCATCTCCAGCCGTTCCATTGTTCCATGCGAAAAGCAACGTAAAAAAAAAATTTACTTTTTCATAAATCTCTTTTAATACCAAGATTACAAATGAATAAATAATGGATGATAAAAATCGAGTCAACTCAATCGAATTCGATCGTATACGGTAATAGAAGGCATAATTTCTCGATATACGCGACGATTTGACTTTCGTGTATAGCAAATGGAAAATCGATCGATTGCACGGATTAATCGGAAATCGATGAATAATGATCGGAAAGGAATTGAATAATTCATTGCAAGAATGTAGAATTAAACTTTCGCTTGCGACAAGCGCGACTGAACGTATTGAACTCGTACGTATAATCAATATTCCGTAATTAATTATTACGTTACCGGGCCATCAGAACGGGGTAAGATAATCAATAAGGAATGCATTATAACGTCGGGCGAGTCTTGCAGTGTTCATTAACTTTTTATTCCGGAGGTCGCTGCAATTTTCCTCCGATCACTCCCCCGTCCGTTCGCGCCTCTTATCCTTTTCATTAAATCCTTCATTTCGCGTAGTGATGTAAATTATTACATTTTTAATTATCCTGTCTAATAAAACCTTCCTTTTATCCTTTTTTTTTTTCCTCCATTAACGCGAGCATTTTCCCTCGCGAAAGTTGTTCTACAGATTATAAAAACGCAATTCCAGTAGCGACGATGTCATTACTATTACATGTTATTTCAGAAGAGGTTCTGAATCACATTATAAGTGATTTTCTACAAATAAAGCAGAATTTTATTTTTCAAGTGTGCGTTTCTTCAGCGTGTACCTTTTGGAAAAATTAAACTCAATTTATTTACTTGTATTAACAGAAAATTGACTAATATGTATGTGTATGGATCATACATGTTTAAAAACAATAATAATCTTTAAAAAGATATTATCGTAGATTAGAAGTTAAACATAAAAACTATAATCATATATTATTCTCCAAAATTAAATCTTTCAGAAATTATTATTTTTTCTCACTCGCACTCTCTCTCTCTCTCTCTCTCTCTCTCTCTCTCTCTCTCTCTCTCTCCTTGAAATAAAAATGCTCTATACATAATTTCTCTTGATTATCGATATGTCGATAGAGAATGTATCAACTCTTTTTTTAATAAAATATGATTTTATACATTTGTTAGCAAGATATAAAATAATGATATAAATCTTCTTAAAATAACACATGCGTAAGGATACGCATAGCTATACGGGTGAAGGCTTGACTCATTCCTTTAATTTCTCACGCATATTAAGTAATAGTGATGAATCTAATGAAAGGAATGCTTCTCTTTTAAGTTTCGTTACTCGACCGGCACGTTTATTAATCTTCGTAGCGAGTCGCGTCGCACAAACGGACGAAGTCGCGGCAAGAGCATTGACAAATCCGGGACACCATACGTTTACACGTTCGTTCGTTCGTTCGTTATACAAAGGGACACAAAATATCGCAGCCAGCTCATTTTCAAGGATCGTCGACCCCTCTCCATCGGGCGATCATTAATTCTTCACTGTCTGCGTCGCGGTAGTTTTCGTCCGAGATTCCCGCTCTTATTCCATCGTCCTTTTGATTAAAGTCTTCATATTTCACGAACCTGTCCCGGGCGTAACCGTGATGTTCGTGCGTGTGTCCAGGCCTGGGGCTGGCCGAAACAAATGATAGGACACCGGCACAACGAGAGAGACGGCAGACAAGCGGTATCAATGGTAATGGCCCTCCGAACGGACTTATTTAGGAACGCATACGAAATTATACGCGCGAGATGCGAGCGCATCGGTGAATAATAACAATAAAAGAAAGAAAGGAAAGAAATACGCGGCGGCGCGCGGCCGCGTTTGACAGATGTCAAGACAAAATGAGCCGGGCGTGCGTGGCGGGGAAGGGTTTAGGAAGGGGGTTGCCCGCGATATCGGGCCGTGCTGCGTGTTACATTTAAGTGATTGATGAGCGCGCTCAATGAGAATCACAGCTGGATCGCGCACACATCTTGCCGTGCAGTCGAGTCCGCCGAGTCTAATCCAATACCCCGGCCTAGCGCGACATGATGTGTGGGTGTCTAGTTGGTGTAAACGGGCCTTAGCGATTGGTCGGAATCGGCAGTCGCGTAATTTAGATATAGGCCTAATTGAAGAGCCAAGTGGACGGAGCGCCATATGCGTGTGTCATTACGTTCTAGAGAGTTAAATTGTTTCTACGAGTTATTTTCATTTTACTTATATCATACATGTTAACTTTTAATTGCGCGTGTTTATTAAAATTCATTTGTTTATGAGAAGATTTGATTATTGGTAATTTATTCTTGAAATAGAGTAACTTAATTAAGCGATAATTATTTCGTAAAACATTTATACAAGGGATGAGAGATTAATCGTGTTTTTGATATTAAATAGCATTTGATTTTTTTCTTTTTTCATTCTTAATTTGATTTAGCGTTTACGTTTCGGATATCATGCATTATACAACCGAATGAAATGAATGAGATGATTCACGTCAAAAGAGAGAGTGCTCTGTTTTATTATACGATCATACGCCGAGGGCGTATAAATTAATGACTATAAAAAAAAAAAAAAAAAAATGATGAGCGGGGTACTTTAGCCACTGTCACGCACATTGGCTTCACAACTGTCAGATTTTCCTCATGATCGCACTCGCAGTACTCTGCACCCCTCTCTCGTGCCATCGGCATATCCCTGTCATAAACAAACGCCAAAGCGAGAAGATCAATAATGTCCAGGAATATTCTTACGCGCCACGGTCCCCGAATCGGGATAATCGCGAGAGATCATAGAGCAATTTAGTGTACTGCCGCGGCGCGGTGATTGATCTGCACGCACGATAAACATTGCTTAGCCACGCTGCGAAATGACGTATGCACGCATATTAATATCGGTGATGGAGGAACGTGGCCAGCTGCGCAACCACCGGCTACCGTTCGCATAAATGCCGCGACGCTCGTTTGTCTCCGGGGATGGATCCGCAGTCCAAAATAGTTCAAATAGATACAACGTGTCTAATCGATCTTTTAGTCGCTTGGCGTGTACGCACTGCGAGCGTATTTAATCATTCGTAAAACATTCGCATTTAATCATTCGTGAAGCATTTAAAATTGCGACGCATTCCCTCTCGTAATCTCACTTTTCTCTCTCTTTCTCTCTCTTTCTCTCTCTCTCTCTCTCTCTCTCGAAAAGATCAGCGTAGATTTATGTAACAATTATTCCCTTCAAACATATCGCCGAAAAATTGTTATTTTAAAAAGTGGAAGGATTTTTTTTTTGTTCCTATTGTTGAATAAATTTATCGATATATTAAAATGTTTCATATGCGGTACAATTTGTCAAATGCTTTGATAACTTGTTTGATAGATAAATCCAACATCTGCAGACTTAAAAACATTTTTGGAAACTGAAAATAAAACACGAAATTTGTTAAAAATATTTGCTCAATGCGCGGATTCGTCGTATTTTTTTTTTTTTTTTTTTTTTTTTTATCTCGATGCGTATTTCGACGCAAATAATATTGCATTGGTTGCATGTGCATATTGTACACGCAGTTGTTCCATCTACGTTCCCGTAGTCGACATACATGATTCGTGCGAGTGTTATTTTCCGTGCGACCGGCAAATGGGACGAAAGAGGGGAAGGGGAGGGGATAGGGGAGAGACAACCGCAGAGTCCGGATGGCGGCAGCTGAAATTTTATTCACGCACAATAATTTGCATTCTGGCTCGGCGGGACAAGAACCTACATTATTAGCAGGTAGAATGGGATTGGCATCGAATTCGGGAGTGAGGAGGAGGGAAGGAGGAGGGAGGGGGGGGGGCCGATAACCGAAAGACCGCGAGGAGAGCAAAAAAGAGAATCATGGCTCCGTGCGGTTTCTTTACCTCGGATGATTTCGTAATTAACTTTTTGTTAGCAGTACTCCCTTCCACACATTTCTCGCTCGCCCGGAAGGCATCTTGCCGTCACATCCGCGTAAGAGATACATTGGAAAATTGCCATTCCGAATTTTTTTAATGAGATTGCCTTCATTCTTTGTAACTATCTTGAAATTTCTGCTAGAAAAGTTCGCGTCGGTTATATCAGGATATCCGATTTTAATACTACGTATTGTGATTAAAAAAAAGAAAAAAAAGAATAAAATTGAAGTATATATGTTTTTGTAAATATTTGTAAATAGAGATACCTGCATAATTTATTCTTATATTTCGTACAAGTCCATTGCGTTGATAAATATATAGATAATGAAGAAGGGATATTTTACTGTATAATATTTTTATGAATTTAAATAATTCGAAAATTAGAAAATGTGCCAATTGATGAGGCTGAAATTTATCTCCTTCCTTATCCCTTAAAGGCGATTACAAAAATTAATTGTGACCATGGTGAAGTGCATTTTGTCGACGATAAGCAAATACTCTTTCTCTTCATCGCTCTAATGCAACGGTTCATAATAAACTTCTCAAAGCTTTTCAATCGATTTCAATTACAATGGATCTACGATCTTCCAACTTAACATTTCTTTTTATCATTCATCCGTGGTAGGATTAAACTTCTTTCTCGCCGAAGACATGCCCTTTCGCAGGAAGAATAGAATCTTCCCTTCCATCGCGCTCTCCCCGGACCTTTAACCGTCAAGAAGATTCCCCCGCGAAATTAAACTCTCGGTAAGTCGGGCGAAAATTCTCATCGTCGTGTTCATCGGAGAACGGCTCAGAATTCGAGAAACGTCGCGCGAGCGCGCGCAATATGTGTCTTTGATAGAGTTTCGCGGGGAGGGGGAACCTCGCCGGGGGATCGCGCCCTCCCCCCCCCCGCGAGACGGCACAACAGCGGGGGGGAGGGATGATGCTTATGATCGTCTAATTCAATGTAAGGACGTTCATTTGGATAATTGAAATCATTCCGCTCGTGTTTCACGTCCCGATGCACGCTCGTTCCAGGATTGATCATAGCAATCGGGATCGCGTCGCGGAACAAGACTGCGCGATTCCATTCGGGGAATAATTGTTTGTCGGGATGTTTGCCAAATACGTAGATAGGTAAGGGGATAGAAATAGGAGGCGTCCCCGTGGGACGACGCAAATGTCGTTATCGTTATCGGGGCGGGCTCGCCGATGCGCGAGCAGGCAAAGTCGCGCCTCGTTGCGCTAATCACTTTTGATTCACGAGATACATGGACAAGCGGAGATACATCGCCATCGGTGGGCATGCTTTGCAATTTTTTATTGCGTAGCAGAATGCTCGCGTTAATTCAGCTTACAGAGAATAGGATTTTCAAAAATAATGTGACGTATGACGAAATTATTTATAAAGCCAGAAATCGAATTTGAGAGTTAAACGATATGGAGACTATCCTAGCGTAAATTTGAAAATTTAAAAAATTTTATGAGAATAAAAAATTTTCTTGAAAGAGAATCAATTCCTCAATTACGACATTCAGAAAGAATGAATTGTTTCAAACTTAAGCGAATATAAAATACCGCTATTACGACGATTTGCAAGGAGAAACCGCATCCACAAAGTGGTCCCGACAATGTTAAATGTTTTATTTACGTTTCCAGGCAGTTTGCATTACACGGAACGATAAACTCTTCTTTCCGATCGCGGTGGCGTGGAACGGCCGTGGAAGAGCCGTGGGACAAATGCAGGATGATTCGGTTTGAGCGAACAAACCGATCGACCGACCGGTTCGCTTGGTGGGCAAACGCGTAGCAACGTTGCAAATGTCGTTATCGTTATCGGACTGATTTTCCGCTGCGGCGCGACGCGGCGTCCCGCCACTGCCGCCGTTATGGCTGCGGATCTCTTCGAATTCACGAAACCGTGGAAACGAGATTATGCTCCAGTTTTCGGTAAACGGATGCCATATTGGGCATCGAGAGCGGTGCCTACTATTCGGTTTACGTCGAGATGCGGAAACGCGACATAACGAGATAGCGACTCGATAACGCTCACGACACACTAATTAGATATTTTTTTTTTTTTTTTTTTAATTATACAACAAACTTTATTGATATATTTCATATCGATGTGCAAAGTACGTAGTTAACGCGACCACGAATGAGAAGGATGGAAATAAAATGAATGGATCCTGTCACTTGCCACGGCCACCCGTGAGATTGTGAAAAACAATGGGAACTTGATTAAGAAAACGTATCACGTGATACGACGGCAATTAGATTTGCATAGAAGAGACGCCGATGAATTGTCCTTGTAATAATCACGGACGTTTGACTTAAAATTATTCATTACTACGGATTCTACTGGTGGATATACTAGTTCTTTTCATTTGCGCGGCACGGTCGATTTGTGCGTCAAGGGCCGCGCGCGAATAATTACTCAGACTGTATGACTGAGAGCGGATGTGAAAGGCATGATTGCCCGGACATTCAACGGATGAGTCTTATTGTCGAGATTAATAGAGATGCCGGTGCTAGCAGTCCGCCTTAGTACGTGATTTGTTCGTGATCTTTTCATTGAATAGAAAAATTATGTTATGTTCCGAACTGCAATTGCTTGTAACGAACTCGGGAAATCAATGTTATAGTTTATAAAGAACTTCCATAGTTGTTTTTATTTATTTTTTTTTGTCCTTACTCATAGAGAAAGCTTTGTTTTTGTGAAAAATTTTTTTTTCTAATTTTGATGCCAATGTGTTTAGAATGTTCCAAAACGTCGAAAAAAACATATTTTTACAAAATGTCGAGTATGTGTGTATGTATGTTTGTATGTGCACCAAAGGACGTGGTTCGATTATCTGCCGTAAATTTTAAGATAATAAATTAAAATTTTTTTATATGACTAAAGTATCATTCGAGGTTGGTTGGTATTGGCTAGGATCGAAAAGGGTTTATTTTTTATAAAATTTTGAATTTTTCAAAAAAAAGTGTTCTAACTTCCAAATTTTGAGATATTTGTCTAAATTTTGAATTTTTTGATAAATGTATGTGCATGCTGTAACTTCCACAAATTTTGAGGTGTCAGGCTAAATATTTTTACATTAATAGACTAGCATTAAATAATGGTTGGTATTGAATTTGATTAAAATTGTTGAACGACTCATTTTTTATGAAATTTTGAATTTTTCAATAAATGTTTGTTCACGATCTAATTTCTGCAAATTTTTTAAATAACAGATTAAATTTATATGAATAGAATATTAAAATATTGATAAAATAATTGTACAGTCCCGGAAACCGATAATTACAAATCATTCTGATTTGTAATTATGATTACTGATATAAAAGAAAGGAAATAAAATTATGAGGAAGCCATGTACAAGTTTTTAATTTGCACAATTTTTTACTTGTTTACCTTAATGTGTTCGTCTCAATTTTCGCGAGAATATACATATTACATAAGTTAATATAAAAAAACGAGAAGAAAATTCTAATTAAAAAATCAATATCCGATGTCAGTACTTAAACATTCAACCTCATAGAAGTTTATTCAATTTCGTTTATTACTCATTATCATATTTAATACTCAATATTATATATTAATCAATGTCATTTAATAATGGAGCTATGTATAATATATAAACGCGCGTCTGTTTAAATTAAAATTACATTATGCAAGTTTGTGGAAATTTCAGTGAAACGGCGCAGCGCACGGAGAGCGGCGCCGAGAAGAAAGCGCAAGGATTAAACAGGAAGTATCGCGGTGTAATACGTCGGTACGATGCGTCGCGCATAATTATTCCGCGCGTGCTTTTCGCCAGACGGCAAACTTGCCGCGGGCTGCTCACGTACATTGTGTCTCATGTTTGTCGGGCCGTCGTGCAATAAATACGCGAACGGGCGGAAAAGCGCGAAAAGCGACGCGTGGAATTTCCGTCTTTCCTCCCACCTAGCATCGTAATTTGTACGGCTGTGTGGCGTCTGCGCGTCGCACGTAATCGCCTATTAATTGAACCCACCCGTTGCATTAAGCGCGTACATATACCGCACGGATCGCACGATATATATATATATATATATATATAT
>JBCEZY010000002.1:7579751-7608695 GCA_039654445.1 Cataglyphis savignyi | reverse complement strand
CGTACATATACCGCACGGATCGCACGATATATATATATATATATATATATATATATATATATTTGACTCCCGTATTATGTATTACGTAATTCTCTTTCGCCCGCCTTTCTATAATGAAGCTGATTTATCTCGCGCATTCACACCGAAGTGCGCTCCGACGCTCCGAGTCTCGCTTAAACTTCGGGCTTTGTGCAAACGCTTAAAGGGGATAGAGAGCTTTAATTCATTCCCGTGTCGCGGCCTTTCGGTTTGCAGCCCGGTGTACGGTAATCCAACATAGCGCGCCTGTGCTTGCACCATGCCAGCGTATTATTATTATTGAGATATCCGTTATCTCGCGGTGCTTTAAGCTCCGATATCTATAAAGCTCTCGCGTGCGAAGCACACAAACGGCTATCTTCAATGCTTGAAACTTTAAAGGGCCCAAACGACGATGGGATTAAAGTGCCTCGGGGTTTACACGGGATGTAGTTCCATTCGTTTTAGTTACTCGCAACAGCGCGCGCATTCATTGACGTTTATTTATTTATGGGTTAGTAAATACACGCACACACAAGATGTTGAAAAAAAAAAACAAAAAAACTTTATATAATTTCCAAAAAAAGTCTTTAAAGAGAAACGAAATATTGTACTGTATTATATTTAATAACGTTATTTAATCAATATCTATTAAAATTAATAGAAGTCAAAATATTAATAGAAGTCTGTCATGTCAACAAAAAAGTTAACTTGTCAAATAAAATCAGCTGTAAATTTCGCATATAATAACATCGGGGCATAAATAATATAGGGATCAAATAATATGCGAAAAGATTATTACGCGGTACACCACTGATCCTATTTCGCAAAAAAAAAAAAAAAGAAAAAAATACATACGCCCTTATATGCGTTGCAGGACGCGACGGTCATCATTTATAAAGTGTCCCGCGTCTCTGCGCGAGGGTGAGGCTTAATGCACTCTTCCCATCGTCGGGACGAAACTGCGCGCGCGCGCGCGCACGAAGTGCGTGTATTAATAATAATAACGTCGAACGCGTTCGTTCGACGTTGGGGCGCCGTTGCGGTTACGTGCCCCTTCCTCTGTCCGATCGCGGCCTTGTCAGAAGCCCGCCGCAAACCCTTCGGACGTAACGCAATGTGACGCAACATAGCGACGCTGTTACGCTCCATTCTGTGTGTGCGCAACGAGCCGGAAGATCCATATTTCATTCGCCAGGGGTGGAAGAGCTCTTCTTTGCAACGGCAAGCCCCGAAGTCGAGGAGGGCCTCTCATGCGAGCGAGGACGCAGGTACGCGTGCCACGCGCGGGAATCCCCCCTCCCCGCCTCCCCTCTCCCTCTCCCCCCTCCACCCCGAGGCAACCGTGCAACTTGAATGTTCTCTTTACCGCTTCCCATTTTGCCCCCTTTCGCATTTCTCCACCCTCATCCTCCTCGATTTCCTTTCTCTCTCTCTCTCTCTCTCTCTCTTTCTTTCTTTTACCCCTTTCCTTCGCGAACATGGCGAAGATTGCGCTATTTCTTTATAATGCACACATTCGCCGGCTATTGCAATCTCGTTCGGTCTCGTTTCCGCGTTATCGGCGAGGAAAAGTATTTTCACGGTTGCGGAGCACCAACGAGAAAGCGTTGGCCTCTCTCTCTCTCTCTCTCTCTCTCTCTCTCTCTCTCTCTCTCTCTCTCTCTCTCTCTCTCTCTCTCTCTCTCTCCTTCCTTCTCCCGGAAATCTTCCTCGAAGCGAAAATCACGCGCCGCCATAAATTTACTGTTAAAACGGAATCGCTCTCCCCCGTTTTAGTTTCTCCTTTGTCTCTGTCTAATATTTACCGCGGTGGCTTTTGCGGTCGGGGTTGAAGGAGATAAGGCGCCCGGCGCACAGTGGAATGGGATCGACTTTATGAAGTCACATATTTCCGCGAACGGTGTCGGGGACTGGCCGATACCGTGGGACGCAATGAATTCTGCCTATCAACGGCTCGAAGCTTCGTTATCCGAGTGCTCTGACGCGACGATAGTAATGGACGAGGTTGGAAATATGATTTAGGGTGACATAGATTACAATGCAAGGGAGAGATAAAGAGAAGAGAGAAATCAAATGCAGTTGTCGCAAACAAAGAAATTGATTGTATATTCTCAATTTTATTTTGCGTATATTTTTTTTTTTTTTTTTAATGGGACAAGTTGTCATTGATAAATGATTATTTCATAGTTATTATCGATATGTCCATTATTAATTTCGTCAGGAATGATTTCAATGACGTCACAATCATCTTGATTAATTATTATTATAAGAATCTCTTATCAAACATTATTTAATAATAATCTGACAAATATAAAAAAAAAATTGTATAATCTTATTATGAGTATTGAAAGAAATTAATCATCAAAATTAATTAAACAATTATTGCCGCACCATATTAGCTTTATGAAATTTTGATACGAGTATCTATTTATGAATCGGCGAAGTATAGTCGACGCGATTTCATTCTATCGAGCTCGGGCGTTTAAGCGAAACAAAAAAATAGCGTGCATATAGCGCGACAATATCCGGTGACACGCGCTGCAAATAAATTATTAATCGACCTCGCAGAAAAACGGCGGGCTCCAGGTGGCTGACTTCGCGCGTGCAGGTGGCTGCCGCGATCTGATGGGATCGAGAACGCGGAACGTGGTACGTACACGTTACGGCGGCACATTATCGTCCCGGTGAAGGATTGACACGAAAAGAAAAATGGACGGATATACATATGTCGGCCCCGATAGTGTCCGTTTGCTTTACCTGAGAAATGTTTTTATTCATAACTCGCCGCCCCATTGTCGTAAGCGAGGGTCATACATATTCCCGCGTGTCGTATATTCGCGCTGCATCTCCGCGATCGGACAATGAAAATCCTTACGTCCGGAAGATAGCGATCGGCCACGTTCCGCGATAAAAATTCAGAAGCGACACGATGCGACGATGGAAATGCGACGTTGAAAATTGCCAGTAAAGAGCGCTTTCCCTTCGGCCGCCGCGAAGAAATGTTTCACGTTTTCTGATGGCGTGCATTTTCTCGGACGGAAATGTTTCTATGCATTTCGCCAGCTAAATGCGGCTTTTTATTACGCGGAGTTTTCGGAGCAAAAAACTTGCGGCTCGAGCGAGACATTTTAAACATTTTCTAAGGTTATCCTTTTCATTTAACAAATGTCCACGAGAAAAACTCATAATAGCAAGTCGTTAATGAAATAACATCGTTGAGTGAATAGGACAAGTTAATAACTTTTCAAAGATAGAGCAAGAAATTATATAGAAATGTTAGGTAGCTTGATAGCTTTTAATTATCGTCACAAGATTTATTAAACTTTATACATTTTATCGTGTATTAAAATTATAATTATATATCATAGTTTAAATTATTCCACTTAATTTTTTATGCAATAAGAAATTATTACAAACCATTGCCATTTGTAACGTCACTCTTTATACACTGAGTTCAAATCGTATAAATGCACCAAATTAAATAATCTTCAAAAAAAAAAAAAAAAAAAAAAAACGAGACAGAAAGAAACAAAAGAGAAAATAGGTCAACTTTAGCGAAGGTTGAGCGGGAAAGATGTATTATATAGAGATATTTGATGGACGCTCAAGCTGTTTCGCAATATTTGTCCCGTCGCGAAATATAGAGGTCGGGTTTACCCGGAAGCCTTGATGTCGATGTCTCAATGCTTGAGACAGAACGAAAAAGAACCGTCGCCATTGCGGTAGTAATAACCATTTCATCAAAAAAGGAAAAAGCTCAAAGCGGGATACGGTTCCGTCGGAAGTACATCTGAGCAAGGAGAAAGCCTCTGTCCGCGATGGACATTAGTAAACGAACCGGAAATTGTGTGCTTTCCATCAGCGAAACGACCGAACTTAATGCAACGACTGATGTGGATTTAATTGTGGCGACTCCAATTTTCAGCGTTCTCATGTCAGTAAACGCGAATGAGTTGTTGCATGTGACGCGTTCATATTAATCGTAAAATTGTTGGAATTTTTTTTATTATTATATTGAAATAAGAGAATTGTATTACGCTATTAATATTTCAACTATGCTCTCATTTTCTTCTTTAATCGATACGATATATGCCCTTATAGATTTTATAAAAAAAAAAGAATCTTCGCGCATCAGACGTTTGACTTATCTTAATATTTGAGAAATATTACAAACAGAATTTTTCATAAAAATAATAATTTATAAACATTGTGCGGATCTTAGAAATTGATGTTCGCTAATATTATTTCTTGGATTTAATTTGTTTGACAAGAGCGCGCAGAGACCATACAGTCTTTTTCAAAAGAATGGAATGTAGTGACCGTGAACCATAATTATAAACGGGCAACATCTTGTGGACACGTGTTGTTGCCAGTTGTGAGATCTGAAGATCGCCGGGGGGCCTCGCACGCCCTTACCATCGCGGAATTTCATCAAACCAGGCCAGGGCCTGACTTTAATTGATGTTTCTCGTTTTTTTTTTTCCTCCTTTTGTCTAGCCGCGAGATTTATAGTTAATTGAGAAGATGCGAGCGGAAACAAAGTCGCTAGGAAATTTCTCATATAAAATTTTAAGTAATTTAAGGAATTATTCTTTTATAAAAGAAAAAAAAAAAATAAAAATAAAAAACTGCAAGTCTAAAAGTTTCTACGAATATTTCATGAAATGAAAAATTGAGTTTCCGAGAATAAAGGATAGTGAATTTTTCTAGTCTTGCGCGCAGAATTTACTTCAACCGGATTTTCAAGACTTGTTGCTTTGAAAAATGAATACAGGTCCTCACACACCGCGCCTCATATACTTCTGCATTTTTCGTCGACACTTTACGTTCCGCAATTCCTTCGTGATTCGCAACTGCAGGGTGTGATCCCGATTTTCTATTCGTTCAATTGCCCGGCTTTCGTCGCCGCAACATTGTCGGCCGTTCTCGTTCCACGTACAACGTTCTCGTGTTTTACGAACATCCATCACCTCGCCGGATATGCCGGCGAATTCGAATTGGATTACACGCGCCAGCCGAGCCTTCAAACATTCCTGCTCGGATGCCTCGTTAATTATGTATTATCGCTAAGTAACGCCGATCCGAATAAAGCGCCGGCGCGTCGGAAGATGGGGACGAAAGACGGATTGGCTAACGAATAGCGTGCAGGCCGATTGTTTCCGATGTATCATCGTTAAGTTTCGGGAATCGCTCACGTTGAAAAATTATCCGGCGTGAATGCGTGGGCGAATGACTCTATATTGGACGATTATGGTTATAAATAATGGCGAGCGCAGAGTTGACGCCATTTTATCGGCTTTTTCTCCGTCCGGTTTTCTATCCGAAGATTCTATTCTTCGACTCTCTTATCGCTAACATTCATTCGACGTCACGTATCTTCGTGGTTGCTCGCGATTACCACGTGCTCAATGCATTCCGGAATTATCCCTGACACGTGATTCGTTTCGTGTTACGTGCCAACCGCAATTACATCGGATTTGTACTCATCATAGGAACGACACGTGGCGTTTTGGTGATGAATAAATACAAGGTTAGTAGAATGCGATTTTCCTATACACGTTGATAACAAAGAAAACTAAAAGTAAGTACCGAATTAAGAAGATGGCTACTTTGGGATTTTTGTATTTATATATAAGCACATATATAACTTTTTCTCAACAAAATAGCGGCAAAAGAGGAGCTAATAAAAGCGCAATTGCGCATATTTATTTATTATAACCGCAAGCGGCATCAAAAGCATAACAAGATTCGATTTCACTTGAGATTCATTTTTCAATAATATAAAGAAAAATTAAATTAATTAATCAATTCAATATTTTTCTTTTTTTGATAATTTTGCTTTAAATGTTACATATTTACAACTGCGTTCTAGCTTTTTATATTGATTTTTCTTTTATTATTAAAATATTATATCAAAAAGCTTTTTACGTTCATTCCTTTGTCAGAAAATACAGTTTAGAATAAATTTATATTCAATGTTTATTATATATTTCTCTTTCATATAGAGAGCGTTAATAAAATAATTTTTATATACCAACTAATATTTACAATAATGGTGATTTTTAGAAAAGCTATCAATTATTTACGCGCCCTAATCGCAACGTTGTCTTTTTAAACGCATCCACCTCGATATCTCGAACAGCTTGCCATTTTCTACCTTCGCTCTAAAAGCTCGGCCACTTGACAGATCTCTCAGAGAGCCGGTTCACTTTGAGAGCAACCACTTAAGCGAAGACTCTTTCAATATGCACTTCAAAGAAATGCCAAATTGGTTAGAAGTTATGGCACTTGAAGCGCAAACTATCGTGCATATAAATTACTGATTCATCTTTAGTAAAAAAAAAAATAAGATTCTTAAAAGACTGAGAAAAGAAGATTTCGAAGAAGTCTGTCAAAAAAAAAAAATTTTTAAATATAAAATTTCTAAAAAATATTATCTCTCTGTTAATAAATTTATGTTTTGATATAAAAATTATAAAACCTAATTTTTTGCATAAATTAAATTACAGGAATATTATCTCATGAATATTCTTTTTTAAATTATTGCAATCAAAAATTAATAAAATCTTCCAAATATTTCGTGGTCAATAAATATTGAATAAAAACATATTTATACTAAAATTTTTAGTTTAGTAGTCACACATACGTACACACACACACACACACATATATATATATAACGGACGTAATAAAAATATATTTTACAATAAAAGCATAAAGAAGATTTTTTTGCACACGGAGAAATGCAAAATATTTTCCTTCGCGACTTTCTTTTGCACGCCATAAATATCAGCCGTTTATGAATTCAGAGACGAATTCATATATTGAGTGAATTCTTTAGGTATCCGTCACCGCATCGATTCTATCTGGAACTGTATCGAATCCGCGAATACACAAGTGGGTCGCCGCTGGACATGTGGAAGAGACCGGAATAGTTCCCGCGCGAATACCGGGAATGCTTGAATTATCTCTTTCGCGGGAGTGGCGGCGTGTCCGTGTAGCGCACACATTTCACCGGGTGCGGGTGTTCCGCGACGGCTATTCTATTAACCGCAAGTCCACCCGGATACCTTCGCTATCTATTTCAGATTTGTCGAATTCAATTCACCCCCCTCCCGCCCCCCTCCCCCCCTCCCACGTGTCTCGGCGCGTACGTATGCACTCCTGACGGCTTTCTTTCCCCTTTCCGTTCTTGTTCGCATTGTCGACGATGTCTAGTGGTCCTCGCTACTCTCGGCTTCCTTCTTACTACGCTACGTAGATTTGGGATCTCGTGACTCGGCTTGATTCACATGAGAGGATCATCAAAAGGGTTTGAAAGTTTCTTCCGGACACGCAGCAGGCCCATATAATATATTGTAGGTTTTTTTACGGAGTTAAAAATCACATAATTATTAAGCAAATAAAATTGATCTCTGACACGAAACTGGCGTGTGTCATTACGAAAGGTTACCTTGTCAAAATAATGATGTTTTCATTTAGCACATATTTCCACACTTAATGAGAAAATTCATTAACGTCATGTTGTAAAATTAATTTTTTATTGCGCGCAAATGAGAAATAATAATAATATTTTCCACTTTGTTTAAGATATTTCTCATTATTACTTTACGCAAAGAGTTAAATAAATAAGAGGGGCTTTATTAAATCAATAATTATTTACTCCATTTATAATGTTTAAATGAAATTGTTATCAAGCATATACATAGGTACTCCAATAAATTGATAGAAGAGATATTTTTTGCGATCTAAATATTCTAAAGATTTTTTAATCCTAATTTCTAAAGATTTAATGTATTTGCATACATTAGAATTTACATGTGATTGAATTAATTTTTAACAGATGTGGCTTCTCTAAATTCACGATCGATCCTCAGCTACTTACTTCCCTGAACTTAAAATTAATGAGAGACTAGATCTATTCCTGTGATACATTTTGTTCAACATCATTAATGTTATAGGCAAGTCTATTATGGTATTGCTCATTGTAAAGCTCTCTGTAGTTTCGCTATCAAAATTTGCTGAAAATCATTATCAAAAGAACGAAAGAACTCAATGTTTGTCCTCGAATCGCGAAACTTTCTTTCCGGAGTCAACATCAGTGTCTTATAACGACAGGGTTACAGTCTCTTTCACCCCGGTGTGCTTCCGGTCAAAGAGACGCGTCCGTAGAGACGCTCCAGGCTACAACCATTGTCTTTCTTTCATTTCTTCGGCGTGAAAGTTGGTTGTTTGCGTGATTATTTGCTTCATCGGTTTCGCCCCTGGCGAGTTTTGTCGCGCTTAACCAATTTTGGGAGACAACAAGTCCTCCTTCGAATCGACAGCATTTTGCTCACTTCGATACAAGGTGAGTTATAGCACTCTGGTAACCCAAACGCGGCATAAATTGGAAATATATTTTTTTGTACTTCGTAAAAAAGTCAATAAAAAAAAAAAAAAAAGCAAATAAATCTTTTTATTCAATAAAACAGTAATAGTTAGATTTATAATATTTACGTTATATTTATACGTCAAAAATAAAAAATTTTTACAAAGATATTTATTGGATATTAAATATTATATATAAATATTATATATATGTGACATAAATTAATTTTTTTTTTTTTTTCAAATTGTATAATGTTTTTCAAGAAAAGAGATCTTCTACATCGTCGCAACCTAAGTTTATCGAGTTTATCTTTAGACAGGCAAGAATTTCCGCTACTGTTCCCGAGGGAGCCGAAAGAAGCAGTCGAAAGTAAACGATCGCACGGGAGAAATTAGGGCGGCGGCGAAACTTGTGAGCAGCCGTGCTGTGGGACTCTACGATCCTTTTTGGAATGCAACAAGATGTAATAAATGGAGATAGACAGAAGAATGGAAAAAAAAAAGGATCCCGGTCTGCTGTTCTTGCGCGAGGCTTTTAGGGCGCTTCGAGTATATTTGCATTGTTCATATTTTCTCAAACAAACGCGGATGAGTGATTTAATGATACTGAAACCGAACTTTTTTCAGGCGACAAATGCATAACGAATTTTAATATATTTTTTTGTTTCTTTCATCAACAGGCTTTACATATTGACACTTGATACTATTGAGATTTATTTAGATTGGCAAAAACGCTGCGCGTATATTTTTTTATTTTTTTTTTTTTTTTTTTTTTTTTTTGATTGCGATACCTTTGGTAAAATTTATCGCACATGGAAACACTGCGTTGTTACTTTAGAAATGTAAAGCGATATCAAAGTTCAGAAAAATTAAACGCGCTGACAACAATAATATTTACGTTAAATATTATTTTTTACGGGAGAGGGAGTGTGTTTTGAATTGAGATTGAATTAATTTTAATTGCGCTTTTACGCTGTTTTAAATATCGTGCTCAACGCAATATTTATTTCGCGCGTAGTCAATCAGTAATTTGAGACATTACGCGTAAAATTATATTTTTTAATAGCTTATAAAAGATTTTTAACTTGAACTTGTGTTGTTTTTCGCGATACTAATGCAACACGTATGAAGAGAGACTAAACTACGGATTAAGCTTCGCGACGTGATGTACTTTTCGTGTAGTTTCGCGATCGATAGCGTTATGCTCTCGCGTATATTTTTGAAATATCAACGGTAAACATACTGATATTTATGCAGTTTGAGTCCATGAATAATCAACGATAATGGTATCTGCGTTGGCAATTTTATTTTTAATTCATTTTGTTTTACAAATTCATGTAATTCTCACAAATTCTGTTATGAAAATGCAGCATCGTAATCAAGATTCAAAACATACGGGCATTTTCAACAAGTTTCAAAACGCGTCCACTTTGTTTCGCTTCGCGTTTAAAACTGCGCTACGTTGCACCTTTTTTATCGCGAAAATTACGCGTTGGTTCACGTTCAATTATTCGCCAGCTTACGTCAAGCGCTTTAGCAGTAAGTACACAACTAAGTTTTCCGGAGGCACGAAAACTTCCAAAACAGCTTCTGTCACAATGTTTTACTTCCAAACGACAGGTACTTGAAAAATTATGTTAAGTTTACATCGCGGAATATTCCTGAAAGTAACGTCACCTGCCCAAGGATCCTCTGAAATCTCGCGCCTTTTTTTCCTGACACGCACTCTCCTCATATTAATAATCCTCTTAAGACTGAATCCCTTCACCGAGAATTCCTCACAAACCGAATGTCAGATATAAATGTAAACAGAGTGGAAGGAAAAATTTCCAACTCCTCGCGACCTTAATTAGCCGCAACATATCTAAAGACAATCTGCGACATTTGCATCTCCCTCCACTTGGCTGCATTCGAGGACATTTTGTCAATCCTTGGATTTTTAATTTCTCTTATGTCGTAAGAATTATAAAGAAATCTGTATATACGCCATGCTAATGGATCCAACATTATCGCGCGGTAGTATCGCATTTAGTTCGAGAGCCGTTCATGCAACTTTGAATCTTATTACGATAAGCCACGCAGAGAAACGCATGCCGTATTCTCTTTAAATTATACGCAGCGTGATTCCGCCGATCGAAATACTTACAACACCGATAAGTATATTTCTCGACGTGGTTCGACCGGTCGGCGCACCTTCCCGTACCTATATAGTGTTCTACACGATACTCACGAGGCATAAATGATGTCGCATGAGAAACTAGTTCTGACCATGCTTTCTGCTTTTTTTTTTTTTTCAATTTCTTTCCTATTTGAGAAACTTGGATTATCACTGAGGATAAGCCACTTCGCGCCGCGAACGCCGATAGCGTCCATCTCTAGTAGCTCTCTACATCGCAGTGTTACACTACAGTATTACTCATCCATATTCATGCATGGAAAACGTCCTCGTGTACCACCACAGCAGCTCCGTTAAACGCTTAATCAGCGTAAAGTAAGCTTTTTAACGACGCGCGTAATTTCACGGCGAGAGTCATCTCTCGCATTCGGCGCGCGGTGTGTGTGTGTGTGTGTGTTTATCTTTTTCCCGTAAAAGGTACGTAAATGAGCGCGCACCGCCGTGGTATTAAATTATGTCTTAATTTCGAGGGCTCGTTCCCGGTCAAATCGCCGGGCTGTTTATGGGCTTTGCCTTACGATTTCGTCGCGGGCCCCCGCGCGTATCGCTGCATTGAGGCGCGTCGTATTTTATTGCGCGTATATCGCGTTCTTCGACCGAGCCACCTTAAAAGCCACCGCGCGTGTGACTTTCGGCCCGGACACGTGAGCGAGAGGTGTGAGAGATAAGGAGACTGTCGTGCGCCGGCCGTGTCGAAGGTAGACACGCTTAATTCTTTTTACTCAGCGGAGATAATTCCATTACGTTGCGCACAGTCGCGTTTCACCACCGTAGATTTTAATCTCGCGTAAATGGCTTTTATTATCGCCACGCGTTTTATTTGTCATGCCTATGTCGCGATGCGTGTGATAAAGCAGCGAAAAAAAAAATTATCCAAACGCAAATTAAAATACTATGCGCTCCGGAATAATCTCATAATCTAATCTTTCCGCGGCGATAGAAGATACTGAAATGTATGTAATAATCAAAGAATTGGAAAGAAAAAAATGCCGTTGTGCAAATTGCGTTTCGCGCTTTCGCAAAACGATCATCAAAATCAAAATTGAAAATGATGAAATTCAAATTAAAAAAAGATAGCAGGATGAGAGCTGCATCAATAAATATATCAAGCAATGATTACACACATGTTGTTTTTTTTTTTTTTTTAATAAGAGAAAATAAAATTACGTAAATTGCGCTTGCGAGAAAAATTTATATCAATCGGTATCAGCATTTTCATTCTCACACGATATGTAAGAAACTATAAATAAAAAGCACTATGATATGTTATTATTAAAAGTGCAAAAATGCTGCATAACGGGATTAAAATTAGTGTCAGTGATGATCGTAAAATTGGTTATTGCGACGCGACATTATTAGAATGACGAAGATCCACGCGCAAGTATATTTTATGGTCATAAAACTGTCCGGTTGTTGGGAGTAGTTTTGGGCACTTCCGCCCTGTTCAGCATGAATTTTGCATATTTAACCGGGGAGCTCAGTAACAGACAACTGTTGCCGCGGGCTACAGCGCCTGTCGAGGTTGAATATCCAATATTCCAACGGCGTAATATTAAATTATGCGATAGGACTGGATGTGGAATGAAATTTTCTTGACTTTCGCATAGCAGTCGAGTAATACCGCCGGCTAAATGCAACCGCATAAGAAAGCTTGTCTCTTAAGCCAATTTAAATCGTTGACATTGCACCAGACAGTTTCTAGTTTTCGAATCTTCGGAGAGGATGTTAATAAAAGATTCAACCGGCATTTTAATTCGGCTAACTAATTGTAAATTTCGTTAATAAAAAAAAATCCTGACATATCGTAATTGAATTACTCGGACTTTTGATATCATATGATGCCAATCAAGCATATGTTAATGTGTTTTTATATTTTTATCTTTCTTTTTAAATATAAGTCATTAATCTCAATGCTAAAAATAATTCTAAATATTTTATAATAATAAAACAAAGAGTAATTTATTGGCCCGATCGGTACGCTAAAAATTTTCGTGGCGCCGGATGGCCATTTTTCCTGATTTTTTTTTTTCAAATATATTCCCTTACATTGTCGGTTTGCGTTCCGTAATGAAGTCGTCGAAAGGAGAGAAGCCACGTAACTTGCGATAATCTCGGCGGCGTGCAAGCTCATTTGAATAATTAATGCAAAATGCCTTCTAAATAACCCGTGGAGGATCGCGTCCGATGCACCTGCACCCGGTTGTGCGCCCATATGGAAATGCCCGCGCAAAAATTGCCCACGATTCGGACAATTTCGTTTAAGAGGCGCGCTGGAAAAGTTTATTGGATCTGTCGGGTCAAAATTTGAAGTTCGTGAATTAATTCGAGAAAGCTAACGCGACACACATACCCAAACACATTTTACAATATATTTCATGAATAAATTCACGCGAGGCTATTAAAGGTGATACAAAATCGATAGATATAGTAAAAGATAAAAATTTTGAAATATTCCGAATATTTTATACAAAGTTTAAATTATTCTAATAAAGCAAAGATATATTATATTAAAAAAAAAAAAATAGTTATGAATAATGAGATTGCACTATATGAAGAAATCTCCTATTTTATCTCTATAAATTCGCACGTGTTATAATTTACTTGGTTTATAAACATCCCTTTTATAAACATCTAATTTTTCATGCTCCGCTTTCGAAGCGTAATGTGCTTTCCGATATGATCAGGCGATAGTGAATAAATAATTGCGACACAGTCCGGTTCTGCATAATTACATTACAAATGGTATTGCCGGGTAAAAAAAAAAATGATGTTAAAAGGCTTTTTCCTGTTCTTATTTCTCCGGAGGCACTGCTCATAATGAGCTTTTAGCTGCATGAATAGAGGGGCAAGATGGACCTTTCGTTGTGTATACACTGTAGGTGTCAGACGTGAAATTAGTCCGCATTTATATTCTTATTTACATACAATAGAATCAGACACCGTAATAATTGTTCTTTTATCCGAACACTTTATTTCCACGCTCATCAACCCCCAATACAGAGACGCGTTATTCTTATAAGGGGCGGCTGAATGTGCGTATAATAGCGAGTAATTATATCAATTTTACGAGTTGCCTGGTAGAACTAATTAAAGTGTCAAAAACGTCTTATTCTGTTTTTTTAAACGTGAGACAGATTTAAATGCGGCGTAAATAACAGCGAGTGGCGTGTACGAGATAATCGTGAGACATTTCTGTTCCCACTGTCTAATTCATTAGCGCTTAAGAGAAGTATAATCTACGGAATGACTGCAGCTGCGAAATCGATCAACTTCAAAGTCCCTGCCGTGAAAGTGACTGGCAGGCGGGCATGACCCTCGACTACTCTCGACGTGTCACTGTCTGTCGAACCCTAATTCTTTTCCCGAAGTGACACCGAGAACAACATAAACACGTGTTTTCGAGTGACATGCTCCACCAGACGTGTCGTGAGCTCGAGTTTTTGTCATCCGGACTTAAAGAAGATTTTCATCACTGAGATTCGGCGAACGAAAAGTAAGAAAACGTTTCGTAGACGTTGAAAAAAATTTCGGTTACATTTCGCTTTTCAAGCGAGATCAATGACATTTGTAACTACTTTTTAACAGATTACCTCGATAACATATTAATAGTGAAAGAGAGATAAAATATTTCGTTAAAAAGTAATATAAAAAAATTTATGGACATTAAAATATTTATATTAATGTACAGCGATTAATAATTTAAGTCATCGAGTGTTTTCGAACGTTGCTTTCCGAGTTTTAATATAAAGTCACGCTTTTTTCCAACATGTCTGTTTATTCACAGATTAATTTGTCAAAGTAACCGAATGTATGACAATTTTGTTTCCATTTTCGTACATGTAACTAAAAATTACTATTGCCTTGGGATTAAAAAAAAAAATAAAAAATAAAAAAAAATAAAAAAGAAATTCATTGTAAATTGACCAAACAATTCATAGATAACAGCAAGCGCGGATAACCTGGAGCGTTCAGGGCTTACGAATTCAACTGTTTATAATACACTCTCTGCGTCGTTACGGTCCAGCGTGAAACAAATTTGCCGGCGGGCGGTAGAACGTGCGTCGATAGTAATTGCGCTGAACAAAGCCTTTGATGTCTTTCCTGACGCTGAATTTTAAAGGCTGTCTCAAAGTGCGCGCATTCCGCTAGCAGACCGCAGCGGAGTGTAACGGTCAGAGCTAGAATGGAGCATTCTGGATTTGCTTTGAGAGCGAGCATACATTCGGACCGTTTGGTTGCCGACCGTAATAACTAATATGCGAGTGCGTTGCCGCTGACGCCAACTAAATGGCGAAATATACGGATTTGCGGTAATTTCTGCCGAATACGGACTAACTTAACCGCTGCTGACACATTGAATTACGTACTCGGTCGACGATTATTGTACTCGCGACAAACAGATATTAAATTAGACGGTCTCGCATACTAAGCTCTCATTCCCTCTTGTTGTCAGTATCCCCTTCTTCCATTTTTAAATCACGTATTTCAAGATTTAGAATTTTTTACAACATTCAGTTAATTATGTTGAGGAAGAGAGTGAGAAACACCATAAAATAATTTAATAAAATCATAAGTATTTATAATAGGTTTCAAAATCAGTGATAGATTATTAATTACACGCAGCTCTATTATTAATAATTATATATGTAAACAACAATGCGTTTAATTTTCATCAATCAATTACATATCAAATTTTATATAAATATTTATCAAATTTTGTTATTAAATTTGTATTTCAAAAAAATTTGTTTAGACGCATTATCGAAAATAAAAATTATGTGTATATATGTGTGCATCATAATTATAAACAATCATGATTATATGTGTCTTTGGCAATATTATTTATTTTAGGCAGATAAAGAAAGAGAAAGTGCACATCACCACTTCGTATTTTAATGCTAATTTTCAAAAAATAATATCTAAATTTTGCAGTAAATTCTAAAAATTTGTACATTTTAAAATAAAAATGGCATTAAACTCTTCCGTTAAATTTTTATTTGGGGCACAAACAGGGACACTGGAAAGTAACTTCAAATATTTGCAGGTAAAAGCATGAACAAGCTTCTTCCCTACAAATCTCTATTTTCGCCGACGGCGTTCGAAGCTTCCGTATTTGCGATCGCGGATGTTTCTTCGTAGAAAGCGTAAGGTAAATTTGACGATTTCATTAACTGACGCTCGTGTGATTTCATTATATACGTATTGACCGAATAGGTTGAATCAGTTGTCCGGAAGTCGGATCTTCCTCTCTTATCTCTCGCACATTAATCACACGTCCGGCCTGAGCCGCTCTCTTAAATAGGTGGCTACTTGTCAACGTGTTAACAGTTCAAACATATAAACAATTACTTCTCGACTATAATAAATAACATTTTCGTATGAACGATTAAATCAATAGATAACAAATTTTATTAACTTTTACAATCGCGCCTTAAAAAACACACAATCAATTTCATTGGATAAATGCACATAAATGTTTGTGCAACATTGTTGAAAATAAATTATGTTATATTTTTTTACTGTGCTCGTATATTATATAATACTATAATATTCGCGTAGAAAAAAAAAAGAGAAAATATCTAATGGGAAAAAAAAGTGTAAAAATTATTTCTTAAATTATTATTTATTATCAGAGCAAAATATCAATTAATGGAGATTAAAACGTTATATATAAGCGTTATATAAATCTCTTAAAAGGATTAAGTAGAAATTATCTATTATAAGTTTTAATAAAATTTTTAATATTCAATAAAATTTATTAAATATGCTTATTGAAGTAAAGAAATGGCACAAAGAATCATACTTGCGATTTTAAATATAATTTTATTACGAGGTCGCGACATGTGGACGAGGCTCTGAAAACATTCATGCGAGCATTTCAAATGATCTCAATTATGCCAGACACGTTTCAGTCTTTAGAAGGAGTCCTTACTCGACGGCGTGACAGTAGTTTCTCTCGTCGCGCATGAATAGAGAACGACCGTGAAAGCGCCATTGAAATTACAGGAAGGTAACTTCCAACTCAAATAGTTAAAGGCTTTAACGAGTTACAATTAGCAGGGGGACTGCGCTGTTTGTCGTATAATGGAATTTGCTAATGATAATTCAATATCGCGCTAGCTCCTTTGCGCGTATTAACGGACGAGGAGGTCGCCGTTGAATTCTGGCGCGCTAGTAAGCTTAAAACATTTTGTTCCCGGGAATCCCCATGGAAATGTAACGTATCTGAGATTAGTTAGGAAAGAAACGTGAGTTCGGAGAGGTAAATTTTCACAAGTAATTTCTGCTTCTCGGAAGAAATAAAAAAAAAAAAAAAACGCTCGCTTTCTCTCTTTCTTTTTGTAACATATATTTTAATATTATTAATATTCAAAAATGAGAGCAGCCATCGTTCAAATTGCATAGGTAAATTTTAGAAAGCTTACTTTTTGTAAAGAAATAAAGAAAGACAGTATTTGTGTTATATTCGATTTATGCAAAATACAATTAAGATTTATTATTTCAACGGCAAACTTGAAAAATTCCTGCCGATAATTGTCTGGAAGGTAGTGAATAATCAAGTAACAAATGGAGATGAATATATTCGAGCTATTCTACAGCCTCATTTGGTAGTATGAATTATGTCTCTCTCTCTCTCTTTCTCTCTCTCTCTCTCTCTCTCTCTCTCTCTCTCTCTCTCTCTTCTCTTACTTCCATATCCATTGCCTCATTACACTCATATGACGACACATCCACTCTCTCCTTCAAATACTACAAATTGTTTTCCCATTCTCCGCCATCTACACATTGTAATTTATTTTTATATATTTATATGTTTGTTAATTTATACAAGCTGTTATATAATTTGTATAAAGTATGTATGTTCAATAATGTTGATAATAAAAATAAAAATTGTCATTATCAAAAAATGTGAGGAAGAAGTGTCTATTATATTTAGAATTATATTCGTTAAACTATTCAAAAATTTCGTTATCAGAAATAAAAACGAAATTTCATTCTAGATAACACATTCGATAATCGCAAAACGGATATTCCGCATCGTCCCCGTCGATATTATATATCCTGATATTATTTTAAAAAGAAAATCGTGCATTCAAAGAGTACGATGCGAAACTTTTATACGGTTTTATACTTTATAGCGATTACCTATCAGACCACTCTTCCCGTATTACCATCGCTAAACTTAGCCTTAAAATCACCGAGGTAAGAGAGACTCGCCGATAAACGCCCGCCTCGTACCATCTCTTTGAAAATCAACCAAGGACCTCGTTTTGCTATCTCGCCCCCGCAATGCCTAAGGCTACATCGTATACAAGCTCTTCATTACGACCGAACCGCTTGAAAGCATACAGAAACTTCCAAAGGCCATAGGTACGAAATACGGTCGAATATTTCGGGGTGTTATCAGTCTTTTTTAACTATTACTAAGGATCAAAATTTTCTATTTATTAAATAATGGTATAATAAATTATACAACAAAAGATAATTAATCTAAAACGATTGAATAATTTATGGAGAATCTCTAAACATTCACAAAAAAAAAAAAAAAAAAAAATAAAAAAGTTAATTAAAATTTTAAATTCATTAAATAAAAATTTTAATAATAAATTTCATATTATAATATATCGTGATGGAATTAATCAAAATTGATTTAATCTTGTTGAGGGATGAAAAATTGAAAATAAATTTATTATCATTTTCAAATTCAATTTGATTTGTTTTTTATATTAATAGATAATCTAGTATTAAGTGAAGAATGGAAATGATAAATTTCATGCTTGTATTAAAGAAAAAAAATTGGAATGCAATCGTCAATTTATCTCGGCATATATTTGATTGTTTGATTCTCGCACATTAAATTCCCTTCTTAATATATAGATGATAGTGTATAAATGTATAATATCGCTGAAGTAGATAATATATTTGCGGGTGACCTCATAGATATTCAATGTCCGCGGCAGCGCGGTAAACGGAGAGAACATATTAAGACACGTTGGTCGACGTGGTAAAATGAGGACAAGGATCTTCGGAGAGCTCAAAGCTCTCCCGGTACGAGAGGCGGGTAGGTGAAATCAAACGGCTGCGCTGGGCCCGACATACATACGTCGCCATGGGCCCGCCCCAGCTAACGTGTTATACCTCCGTGAGGCAAGGTAGTCGAGGAAGTTGAAGGTGGGCGTCAGGCGTTAAGATGATATATGTTATTCGCTTAATTAAGCGCTTGTCCGCGCAGAACGTCCGAGCTTACACAGGAAGAGCAAACTTGCGCCCGAGCGGCGCAAGGAGGTAGGAAAACGGGTTGTAGGAGCGAGCGCGGTAGCTCGAACACGGAGTAGAACAGAGCGCTCGCCCTTTTTTGCATCGTGCCGCAACACACTGGCGAAACACGGCAGGCCTTTGTCCGCGAATAGTAACGCGTTGTAGTTTTGAAAATTATCGATCTGCTAAATACACTACTATTACCAAAGTTAACCTTATGAAAGCGAGAGACTATCTTAGGCAAAGATATATTTGAATATGATTTTTGATGTTTAGAATATATGACATTGAACATATTCTCGTATAAATCGTCGTAAATTTTTTTTTTATTCTTATCATAATATTCATCGAATGGAGTAAATTGTATGGATACCGAAAACTTTATTCTCAAGAAATTACATCAATCACGCTATCAAATATTTTAAATACTATAAAATATAAAAATTTCTAGGTTATTAATATTTAATATTTTTAATATTTGTGATTAATGTAATTTAATTAAATAAATATGTAACATCCACTTTCGTAATTCTTGGTAAGCAAAAAATAATAATCTTCATTTTATTATATTTATATATTGCAATGTTTTCGAACTATTAAAAATTTTTCCATATTTATGAAAGCCATAATAATTCACATAAGCTAGAAACACTCGATACATCCAATTTCTTAATTGCATTATCGATCAACGATATGTGTGAGTGAAATAGGATATATAATCGCATCGAATATACAAGGACATTGTTATGAACCTTAAAAACAATTAAATAAGATTTTGATATATTATAAAAATGTGCGTGAAGGGAAATGCAAAATGAAAAAACGGCTATTATAGTAACAAACCGTGTACATTG
This sequence comes from Cataglyphis savignyi, assembly GCA_039654445.1. Classification (NCBI taxonomy): domain Eukaryota; kingdom Metazoa; phylum Arthropoda; class Insecta; order Hymenoptera; family Formicidae; genus Cataglyphis; species Cataglyphis savignyi. Next base: position 7,589,015 of record JBCEZY010000002.1, on the reverse strand, counting down.
GTCTCTCATATAAGAAGATAATAAAAAGACGAAGAAATTCATGAGATTACCGTACGGCAATATTCTTCTATGAGAAAGGCAAAAAAAAAAAAAAACGTCGGAAAAGATAAGGGCGTTAATATATATTCCTTGTTTAATTAAGTGCAGGATAAAAATATATCTGATGCCGGTAATAATAAAATTTCTACTAAAAATTTCTTGTATGCAACGTAATATTTCATATCTTCTTATGAATCACTATCCGGATATTAAAAGTATGTCAAGAAAGTTTTTTTAATATATTATTATTTCAACTATCGCGCAAAAATCTTTATTATAAAATGTAATTTTCATTACAAAATTCTGCAAGCACAAATCGGATATTTGAGAAGATAATTATTTTCTAGACCCACAAGATTGGACGGTCCGCAGTTTCCTGTTTTCCTACGGAATTAATTCAAACGCTTGTGATTATTAATTATTAGCCATCCGGTAATGCAGCGTAACGGAGGTACGTCTTAAGCTGCGAAGGAGAATTGAAAATGAGTACAGAGCCCTTGGTAGAAAATTAGATAGGTCATTGTGAATAAAAAGCGAATAAATTGATTGATAAAAACTAAAATATTAAATTAATCTTTATAGATCTCTCTGTTCATCTCGATATTGTTGAATATGCTTTCAATGCAAATAGTTTTTTTTTTTTTACACAGAGTAGTTAGCAGATAACTCAATTCTAAAATAACGCATATTTTTTTTTTTAAATGTTTTTATGTAAAACAATATTTGTGAGAGTTAACAAAGTTACAAATTTTAAAATTGATGATAAATAAATTTTTATAATAGTTCTATTTTTGCTATTTATTTATTTATATTATTGTAAGATATATCTTTTTTAAATATATATATATATTTTTTTTTTATTAATTCTAATTTATCCATATTTATATATTGTAAGTATATTTTATGGTATTACACTTTATCTTTAATCTTGTAATTATATTAAAAAGATTTATTCGCATTATACACAAGTAAATAATTTTTGATTTTATTAAATTTGAAGGGAGAAGAGAGCGTTGCAAACTTAAATTTGAAATATTTATTTATTAAATTAAATGCAAAATTTCTCGTAAGAAATATATACATTCAACTTCTCCTATTAATTATTTTCCTATTAATTTTCCAATTATTTTCAAATTTTATTATTAGTCTTGCAGTTTTAAGTGCAGTGTTAGACCGTCTTAGTACGTGTGTAAAATATGACGCTCATTCAAGAATTAAAGATCAGTTTGAAATTAAAGACCAGGTGGATAATTGCAATATTAGATCTTTCGTACGGAGGATATTGGAGTGAATCGTATGATCTCTAGCAAACGAAGACAAACGAATTAATAAAGTACTCGTACTCACAGAATTAGAGAACTAGCACGTCTTAAATTCTCGTAACTCCCTTTCCACGAGTCAGCTTGAGCTTTAGACACATGTTATACGACAATTGAGTGGAGAAAAGAGTGCTCTCGTTTCCATAAATATCTTGTGTGTCGTATTAGACGCTGCTAAAGTCTCTAGAATCGTGCGTTAAATATTTTAGAAAAATAACATGTAATCGAAATCAAAGACGATTTTTTTAAAGTAATATTTAATATCCCGTTGCAAAATAATTTCTGATAACTTGACATTTATGTTTGCTACAATCTAACATTAATTATTTTCAATTTTTCTTAATATCAAAATGTGAAAATAATTAATCATTGTTACTTATTATTGTAATATAATAGTATTATTGAAAAATATGTTATCTTGCTATATAATATTGTGTGTTCGAGTTTATTATATTTTAAAAATTCAACGAATATACTATAAAAATGACGCAGAAGAAACGCTCAAGTTGCTGAAGTAGTTGGCTCCATAAAACAAAATAAAGAAGTTCGCGTCGAAGTCAGCTTCAATGATTATCGAATTTGATTTTTTTTTTTTTTTTTTTTTGCAACAATTAAAGACGAAAGAATGGGGAGACTGATATATATACGCGCAGCTTAATTAAGGGCTTACGTAACTAATAGCAATCGCGTACCTACCGGTTACATCTTTTTTCTCTTTTTACTAAACTCGCGTAAACCGCTTTTGTCTGATATATCCGTTCGAGGTAAGACTAAATGAGAAAACGCAGTAGAGAGATAGCAAAGTAATCTTCGCCGCCTGCGATGAGAAAATAGCGAGCCTTAATGGTGTCTCTTTTGGAACAACAGTATTATGGAACCATATTTTGATAATATCGAAAAAGGCACAAGAATTACGAAAGCTTATTTCTTGGAAAGACAAAGTTAAATTGATTTTAAATGTTGTAAGCTAATCTCTTTGAAATAATAAATAAGACTAGTGAGCTGTATTGTTACAAATATTCCGTCGAAAAAAAAAAGAAAACATCACAATGTTATTTAATGTTAAGAAATTATTTAATGTTAAAATGTATTCTTTAGATTTTATTCCTCTGATAAAGACTATTAATAATTTAAAAATTGCTTTCAAAGAAAATGTAATGGCAAATTGAAATTTTTATATACTATATATGTATGTAATAGCGAAAAACCTAATTTTTCAATTTTAATTATTTTTGTAATTCGTATTTAAAATAATCAAAAAGTATTTTTCTCGGAAAAAAATGACAAGATTAAAAGTAAATTGAAAAATTAAAAAAAAAAAAAGTTGAATATAACATTTCAGCGAAATTAGTTATATCGTGCTTATATCAGAAGCACTTTTAGAATAATTATCGGGTTTTTTTTTTTTCGATATCGATAATTTCTTCAACAACGTCAAATTAAGTTTTGGTCGAGAATATGTCGCCATATATGTCGCTTCCTTAATTAAGCCCTCATCCATAATGTGGGAGATTAAGGCTGTAGCAAACTTTAGCGGTGCCTCCCTACCTAGCACGAAAACTTGAATCCATTGCAAGCTATTCTCGGTTACACGTGCTCGTTTGCTCGGCCAAACACTTTGGTGCCTTCGTCTATTAAGGAAGGAATACGGGCGAACGAGCGACGAGATGACAATGCGGAATGAGATCGAGCTCCGTTAAGGACGTCAGCTTATGCACATGAGACGGGACATTGCTGTGTAAGGCGAGTTAATGAAGAAATACGCGCGTTTCGCGATATACCGGCTCGCATTACAGACTGCATTCGGATTACCTGTCAAACATTATTACCGAACCGAATATTATTACTACTGAATTCCCGCGACAGCTCCCGGAATCACGTATACGAGTTTAGAAATTCGAATAGGCATTAACGATATGACGTTTTGTGGCGCGAACGCGAAATAAATTTATGCACTGCTTTCATAGAGATATTTACTCCAATACTTAAATGCCTTCAAGCACAAACCATTATATATTCAATGTTACGTCATTTAAAACAACATGTAAAATTTTTATTATATATATATATATAATTTTTTTAAAATTGTTCTTAATTGTTGTAATAAAAAAATAATGCTTGATTTTTATTATATATATATATATAATAAAAATCAAGCATTATTTTTTTTATTACAACAATTAAGAAAAATTTAAAAAAAATTACTACAATAAGTGTATAAAAATAAAATTCATAAGCTATATTTATTTATTCGTATTATCACACACGGATTATGTGACAGAAGCTTTTGAAATCGCGTATTAATTTATCTCTATTCAAATATTTCCTTTGTATATGATAATAGGGTATTTCCAGGGCACGTGTATATACTTTATAGTCTATTAGATAGTCTAAGCGAGTTTGTGTCAACAGTGTCGCTGATTGCTTCTTTGACGAGAGTCATAACGAGACTCAGTAGATAGACGCTGCGACGTATGCAAGTTGTTCGATTAATTAAGCGCTCATTAAGATTCGGACTCGTAGGGAAACTTTGTGCAATCTAGGTACGAAAGAGCCATTTCTAAGTATAGGAATTTCCAAGCGTTTCAGTTGAACCGGACATACATGCGCTCGTGGCACGATCGTTTGCTTTCGAAAGTGCTGTGGCAGTTATTTACACGAGTACATACGTACTTACGTTCAAATTCTCCACCTTTATCGCCAGCAACTCGATAGCATCTATAAATAATATAAAAACTTGAAATATTAAAAAAACGTAAAAAAAAAAAAGTACGCTGCCTTGATTTTTTTTTTTATGATTTCTAGAAATAAATCTTCCGAAAAGTTCTTCTATTATATTTGTTTTAAAATAACGATTATAGCAAAATTATTTGACATATAAGTATTAGATCAATATTTTCCTTTCCTTTCTTTTCTATTTTTTGAGAACTTTATGTGCGTCTTAATTCGCACTTTTATCATTTTATGTATACAATACAGTATATAATGTAATAAAATTTTAATTTAATTTTTGATAAACTGCTAAACTGATATGCCAATATTTTCACAAATAAATATCCGCTATCGTCTCTTTGTCATATTTAAACATGACGACAGAAGTGTTTTTTCTTTTTTTTTTTTCTAGTAAAGTTCAGGTGCAACGAAGCATTCGCAATTTCGCGCGCAGCAATAGCAATTCGGAGGATTGTAGTGTTTACATTATCGGGAGAACATTTCAATAGTGCAGCATTTGCTATGCACCATATTTGACTGCGCATTTGCAGAAATTAAAAGCCTCCTCGAAACGACAAGTTTCGAGAACAAGCGGAGTAAATATTACGAATATTATGCTGCGCAGTGATCTTCTCATCTCAGAAAATTTCAGGACTGCTTTCAAAAATAGAACAAGATCATTAAGTTTATTCGAAGGGAATATGCATTCCACCGATGATGAAATTTATCTCGCTCGTGCGTCATATTCTCCACACAAATAATTTGAACGTTGATAAAATATATAATATATATACCTTCGCTTCTCTATTAAACTGAAAACTATTTTATTTGATGTAAAATATTTTAGTTCTTTTTGTAACAAAAATAGCAGCAAAAATAACTTGGACTAATTATTTTGTTATAAATACTCGTTCGGCTTATTTTTTGCTTCTCTTTAAAGCGATATAATGGAGAGCACGGAAAATAATTTGAGACTTAAATAATCAATCTCCCGATTAATCGATAAGAAACAACGTTCATATCCAATACGACTATAGTAACCAATCAGCCAAGCGCAAATATCGACCATGCTAAGCCAATTGCGCTAATTCAATGCATCAAATTAGATCACCCTATATCGTACAGCAGAATCACCCTGCCATCGGATTACGAAGAAAATATAGCCGCATATATAAAGCACCTATATCGATTGCATCTTGGAGTCGGGTGCGCGACGCGCTTTCGCGATGCGTCCGCAAATTGGATGGGATATAAAGAATACGAGAGAGAAAGAGAGAAAGCGATTGTTCCTCTATGTCCTTTGAAATCCGCGGTCGGTTAAGCCATCAGTGAATGGAAGTTAATCATAGAACCGCGGCGTGCATTCGTTTTCTCCCGGAAATGCGCACCGAGGCGCAACGGGGATTACATCGGATGGAGGAGAAAGAGAGGGAGAGAGAGAGAGAGAGAGAGAGAGAGAGAGAGAGAGAGAGGGACAGAGAATTGTCCCTACGACATGTGGACGACCCTTAAAAAAGGTGATGCGGATTTATTTTGATGGAAGGGAGAGTCGAGCGTATACCAAAGAGCGAAAAGGAGAGAAGAGTTAGCGAAAGAGCGGCTTTTGTAAATGATGAGTATGTTGTCGCTCTCGTCGGCGGAAAGCTACGAGGCACTCGAGTACAGAAGGGTGGCATACGCGCAGGATTTAGTTGTGCAAAAAAAAAAAGATTCCGCCGCGTTGAAAACCCCTTCTCGTAATTCTTGTAAATTTAATCGGGAGATTCCGACGTGTATGAGCGTGCGTCATGCTGTTTCGCGCGCGCGTTACGTCAAATATATGCAGACGCATCAAACGAAATTTTGTTACAGCCTGGTGATATGGCAAATATTATTTATGGATTTCACAATCATTCTCTTTGCGGATTCCCTTTCCATTCGAAATCATTGGCATATCAGAATGTAAAGTAAATGTTTGACGAATAAATAAGAAGCAAATATTATCAAAAGAAAATGAATTGATTTTAAATAGAAACATTATTTTATATGTGTATAATTTAATATTCTATCTCCTAATACGTCTAATTTAATATTAATATATATAATCTATAAATAATTGCGTGAGCTGCGTATTATATTATTGCATATAATAATGATTTCAAATTCTCTCTCTCTCTCTCTTTCTCTCACTGTGTATATTATATGTATAATTATGATTTTAAATTTTCTATGAGACAGATCCAAAGTTTATAGAACGATAGATTTAATGATCAAGCACATAAAAAAAATATAAAGTACAATAAAATAAAATTGCTGATATTAATGCGACTTTATAATGACAATTAAAAAGTGGAGGGTTTAGGTCCCAGAAAAAGACTAAATTGTATGTATATCTCGACGTATGTGTATATATACATATACAGTACTTAGGTACGCAACGAACCTGCTTTATAAAGGATAATAAAATATCCTGACTTCAGAAGGCGAAAACACGCCGCGTGGAATTCCAGTTATTTTGTTTCTCACCTTCCTGTTCGGAATTCAACGTAATTCGCAATTTAAATAGGATACTCCCATTTTGCATATATGCTCTGTTTAATTCTAGTATGATGTAAAAAAAATGTAACAGTCTAAATCTTCTTTTTTTTTTTTTTTAATAGTCAAAAATATCATTGAAGCACAATATGAAGAATAATAAGGTCAAAGTTAATTCTAAAATAATATATTCTGTAAAGATTTAATAAGAAAAATCTAAATTATATCGGTTATTTAAAACAATATCTTTAATATCATCACTGCTAATGCGTATGTAAGAAAATAAATCCTTGATATCTAGTTGTCAAATTTAGAAAAATTTTTGACGAACGCGTTGCAAGTAGTGCTTGCAAAGATTAGCGCAATGATTATTTATTTTGCGCGCGATGCTGAATAATTTAGAAAGTGTAATGCAAATTTTGCGTGCAATTTCGCGAAAGTGCAAATCCGCCGTGTACAACAATTTGAAGGCAATTGGCGAAGTTATTGTCCCCACCGACGATCGTTTGATTAAAATAAATAACTACGCTTCCCCCGTCAAAAGGAAATATTTATCAGATATGCTGCGAAATTGGCCGCGCCGCGTGAATACTCGTAGCACGCTATAACATCATAAAGTATTCAGCAGCGACTCGTACGATTTTCGCATGTGGACAGTCGCTTCGTTCGCCATCAATTTGTAATCAAAGCGTTACTATTAAAAGATCGTCGGCGCAATATACGCAGCGAAAATACAAAACACGCGCGTCCCTCGCACCCTTTCGGAGTGTGTCCAACAAACAGCTGCTCCCATTTTTTTTTCGAGATTTTTCAAACGTGGCAATAAAATATGTGTGACACGTGACACGAAACTCGATGCCAAACGTGCCGCCGTTTCGACCACCCCGGCCGAAAGATTTATGAAACACGAAGAGAGAAATAGCATAAGACAGTTTTCTTTTCCGCCTTTTCCGGGCTCGATGTTGAAAACACGAATGGGCGCGTTTACTGCCGATTCGAATTCACTTTATAGTGGCGACTTCGCTTTAATTATGCAGATGCGTTATGCCACAAGAAATTAGGACGCAAGACGTCGACGAATTCCAGACGACGATGTTAATGATCGTAGAAATTAATTTGAATTATTTTGATAGACAACTTCCTCACCTGTAAAACTGTCCTTCCGAACGTCAAGTTGGTTAAAGACGGAGATGGTCGAATAATTGCTGCGGACTTGACAGACAGGCGCCATAGCATTCGGTTTCCATCATTTAAGCCATGTAATTTGGAATCATCGCTCGCCACATCGCCGAAATCCTCTATCTCTCGTGAAGATTTCTAGGATTGATATATGTGTGGGCGACTCTGTAGCACCCTTTCATTTCATGCCCGCGAGATGCGAGAACGATTTAAAGAACGATGCTAAGAAATTAAAGAGGCCCTCCCTTTAAACGGCGCAATCATGTCATTATGAAAAATACTATCTTTTGGGCGATATAATAATAGCTGCGATGACTCAAATAATACGGCAGAGATTGTTTCATGTGGGCAGATACAGTTGAAATTTCGATAAAAACTGTTCTTTTAGCAAATACAATAACTTTATTTTAATTGAAGGAGATATTGAAATTTTTAGAATAAACAAATTTAGAATATAAGCAAAATGTACTTAAAATCCACTTTCTCCTTTATATTTTAAATTTCATCGTACAAAATTATGAAAAAAAAAAAAAAATGTTCTTATTACAGAAAAATTTCTCCATTCTTTGCTTTAGTTCGTCATAAAATATTATATATATTTTAATAATGGACAATATGTTCGCTAAAAAAAATACTAGCGTTAAAAATTAATTATATAATAAAGAAGAAAAAGCTCAGTAAAATAAAAGTTCTTTATAAAGTGGAAGGCGGGAATATTTCATAACGTAAAAATTCGAAAATAAAACACAGAGTAGGGCTTGATATAAAAATTATTTCCAGGACAATATACACAATAAAAATTTTAAATATTAATAGATATATTAAAAAAAATTATATTATTTATATCACTGGGAATTACATATAAATTTACAGTCGTACAATTAATTTTGTAAGTCAAAAACACAAGCCTGCAATCTCATTTTATCTGCCAGCCAATTTATCCAATAATTTCTACGTTCGCACACATTATTACGCTAAATTTCCCGATACTTAATTCGCCCATAAAATCGCGCCACAATGACCATTTACGAACATTTCTTCGAGCGGAATGATGTTTGGGTCTAAGAGTGAAAACAGGAAGATATCCATCTTTTTCAATCCATAGACTCACGAGCGACGCTCAGGCTCGCAAACGGCGCCACAAAAGAGCAAACTGCTCGGTCGCCACGAATGATCTTAAGTGTTCCCGAAAAGCGAACGGAATCGTTTCGAAATAGGACCTCCGCGGTGTTGGGCTTGCCCACACGTTGCAGGTATACGCACGCTAAGAACGTCATTTGAACCATGCCATTGTCAATTTTATACCCACAATGGCGACAGCTGAAGGATCAGGCTAAACATTGAGACATATCCCTTGTTGCTCCTGTCACCGTCGTTCCTCCCCATTTCTCTATCCCTGCGTCACCCTCCGTCCCCCCCGCGCGACTTGGACATTATTACAAAAATATTTAAAGGTCGTCGTGTGTATATATATATGAGAATGAACTCCTTGCCGCATTGT
>JBCEZY010000002.1:7548653-7571460 GCA_039654445.1 Cataglyphis savignyi | reverse complement strand
ATATATATACATATACACATAGTCTATACATTTTGTTATATAATTGTAAAGCATTGTATTAATCACATTTCTAACAATCTGTATTAATTATATTCCTAACAATCTGCGCTAATTTTGTGCTAGATCAATCAAAACTGGCCCGTTTTCGCAATATTAATTAAATTATTGCCGTGCATCGATAAACGGTAGTGTGAAGTTTGCATCAAAGCACGACGTCATAACAGTTTAACTTATTTGAAGGTAACTCGCGTCCTTTACTCAAAATGAAAAAATGCCGCGTATGAAAAATTGTTGTGACTAGCGTGAATATCTCGGACGGTGTGTTAATTAAGAGATACATGATACTATGCGCATGCATATACTTTGTAAGATATTGCGCACGTTTGTTTATCGTACGCGATGAGAAGAGTTGCTTCCTTCCCTCTACCCCGCCGAAACTTTTAGTCCTCGTCAAGTGTCGATTAGATCGCATCGAGACTAATTGGCGTCAATTCCGTCTTCTCCTCTCCGTCTATAAAGAGAGTTTCAGTTGACAAGATGTTATTTACGGTTTCATTCGTTGGTTAAAAAGTAGGAATCGGTTCGGCTGAAATTATGTACTTTTAGACGCTCAGAATGAATCTGACAAGTAAAAATCGTTGGGAGTGTAATTTTAATATCGAACAATTATCATAGCGCGCAATAAACGATGCAATTAATGGTGATTTCACGATGTGCAACCAGTAATGACGTAATAAAGTATATGCGTTTATTTCGCATTATGTTGATTAAAAATTAATTATGGCGAGATCATATTGTATCCGTAATCGTGCTCATTGTAATTGTATTACTTTTCGGATTAAATTGTGCATGTAAATGTGCATCGGGAGTGTCATATAATGTCAGTAAATCGCGCGATCGTAATTAACTGTATCTTTGATCGTTTCGCATCTGTGAATGAGTGTCTTTCTGATGAAGAACCAAACGGAATAAAATCCATCGATAATATATTCGGCGGGAAGGGATTATATATATGACGACGACAAACGACTGGTGAGTAAATTTATTTAATAGTCTTTTTTGTTTAAGTATTGTTTATTAATGCTTAATGATTTATTGCATATGTCGAATTTCGAGAGTGTATATGTATATTACGCTTTTGTCAAATTTAAAAATATTTTAATTTTGACATAATCTCAAAATTAATTTTCGTATTTAAATCAATAATTTTATGTATAACAATGAATTATTTTTATGTATGATATGGTTATTAGCTATTTTTTTTTATTGTATTGAATTTCACATTTTTTTCTTTTATTTTTATTAAATATAACTTTATATGACAACTTTATATGACAGTTTTAAATGTTATTTAAAAATAAAAGTTACAAAAAAAAAAAATAAAATGTAAAACAAAAACTGAATTTTATATATTATGCTGCTTAAATTTTTATGAAACTAAATAAATATTGATTTTTATAAGAATATTTTGGAAAAACAGTTTTAATATGCAGTAAACCAATATTTTTATATTTGTATAATTTGTTTTTAAATATATATATATATATATATATATATATATATATATATATGTAATTATTTATTTGTGACGAAACCTGACATTATTTGCGCATTGCGATTAAAATTTTACACACAATAAATCCATGTCATTACGACAATTGTCGATAAATAATTGATGGAAATAATGTTGTATAATTTTATTTCTAATAAATTTTTTATAAAATGGAATAAATTAAAATTATAAATTTGTCAAAAATTTTATTGACATTGTTAGATTGAGTATAATACATTCAAAAGATGCATAAAATTTTTATGAGAATCTGAAAGTATCTTTATCAGTCTTATTCTTATTATTATCTTAATTCAGTCTGCGTATCGAATAATTTAAACACTTAATAACGAGAAATCTACATAGCGTTGTTTTTTCATTGATGAATTCTACATTAATCTTTCGAGATCTATAAAGAAAATGTACCCCATAAATATAAATATGTGATTTATGTTTTTATATAATTATAATTTCTAAAATATGAAGAAGATTAAGAAAGAAAGAGAAAAGAGATAAAATAATGAATTATCATATAATTGATTTTTGAAACGACGATTCTAACAGTAAGATTGTATCTCTTTTCTCATAATATTTTTTATATTTTCTCAATTTGAATTGTTAGAGCTATAATTGTGAAACCCATAGCTTATCAACTATAAAAGATTTAAATATGTCTAGATATGCATGTGCATAAATTTTAAATTATTTAAATAATTTGAAAAAAAAGAAAATCTATAAGAATGGTTAACTGGTGTTCGTGAAAAACGCGCACGAGACGAGGCAATAAATGGTAATCCTTTGATCTTTCAATTCCACTTGCGCCTTATCAGCTGCAGGATGAACCAGGAGAACGGCGGGTAGATTACTCTAGGGAGACAGTAAGAATATTTCAGTTCTCGAATGCGGTCCCATGTTGCGGGATGCGCGCGTGTGACGTTAATTCGGCTTCCGAGCTATTATCTACGCTAGCCCGGTGCAACTGCACGCCGAAACGGTCTTTGTGACATTGTCGTAATGTTTTCCCGCGCATTTGTAATCCCAATCTCGCGATCGTAATGCTGGCAATGTTTATGGGGACTCGTGTACTTTGAAATTGAAACATTTGTTACGACGTAGAAGATTGTTTCCACGGCGCGATCGGCGGGATTCTTAAGTCTGAATAATGCACTGAATTACAACCGCAATATTTATTGCGTTGCTCAGAATGAGATAAAGATACTGATAAAGAATAACAAGGTAAAAATTGATTATAACATTCTAGAATTCATAAAAAAGTTATATATAGTATACAATTATATTATACATATAACTCATTAATATAATGTATATTAATCTGACATAAAAGATGAATATATCTATGAATAAAAATCTAAAAAGGGGGAAAAGACTATTTATTGAAATTAAAAAATTTGAAAGTATGTTGCACATTTAATAATTGATAATTAAATTCCTTACTCATTCATCTTAAATTATTTATTTTATTTTCTTGAATATGAGAATTTTTAATATCATAGCTTCCACAGTTCAACATTTTTATCAAGTACTTTTCATATTGTTAAACAAATTTTATTTCTATTCAATCGCTTTGCGCGCGTACCATAATATGAAAATTCGAAATTTTACAGTTTTTAATATATCTTCGTGAGATAAGATTCATGAATTTTTTTGAAACTTCGATAATAAGATCCCTTTTTCCAACGTATGTGTACGCTGCGAGGATTTACAAACGTTTAAAGGATTTATCTGAAATCCCCCAACGTTCTTAGAAAGCTCGTAACTCATTTTATTCGCGTTACCTCGGCCGAACTCAAAGAACCATCTCGGATTGTGGTCGGCAAACTAGTCAGACAGTAAGAATCAATGCTCGTAAATTCGGTTGGTTTATCGCGGCGAATGGGTGGCCATAATTCACGTGCTCTAAGTCAGCGGATTGGAATGACGTAACACGATGTCCTATCGTATTGCCGTTTTTAGGAATATTAAGTCACGATGACGATCTTGAGAACGAAAACATTATCAAGTCATTCAAAATTTGATAAATTTTTATGAAATTTAATTTTCTAGAAAAAATAAAAATCATCTTTTATATATACAATATATGAGAAGATTGTAATAAACGCATATAAATTAATTGAATGATTGTAACGCAGTTTTCAATTAATGAAAAATATGATTCTATTAAATACTGATAAAAAAAGCGTAAAGTGTTTGTATTAATTAAGAGAATATTAATTAAGAGAATAATTAAATATTAATTAAGAGAATATTACTTAATATTAATGAATATATTTGACGTGAACTGTTATCAGAATGTGCTTTCATGGTCGTCGAAAATCTTAGGTAAAATCAATAAATAAAGAAAGGGATCGAGTACTCAAACAACTATAGTGCTCTGAAATTATTTGATTTGCTTGTTAGCCCGTTGCGATTATATATAGGGCGTTTTGATAAAGTGAGCGAATACAACATTGCAATCAAGTCACTAGTGAATGTAGCCCGTGTATACCTGTGGCGAAAATGGCTGGTGTGGTTCCTAGGAGTTAATTCATACCTCCTGCGCTGACTGGACCAGCTGGCGCGATAGGTCGCTCTTTGTAACAATTCCGACGTTTTCCAGCAACACCCGGCAGCGGCATAAGGTTAATGGAAACTTCTAAGAGCGGACTATTGGCTCGTCGAAACACAATGGCGCTTTCAATAAGTGAACAGTACCTTCTGGTTCGCGAAACACCCATTAATGTATCGTTATCTCATTCGCGAAGTCGCATATTTAATAGCAAGTTTACTTTCAGATGTTGCTTGTGATTTACGAGAAGATTACTTTTATATAAAAAGTCTCTCTCTTTTTTTTTCACCATTTTGAAAGAAAAATAATTTAAAATTTGATGAAGTTTTATTCAACATGTGTTCAACAAACATTATAATTTCATCGTTACATGCAATTGTTGAAGAGAAGGTAAAATAATAATTTGCTTTTTATAAATAAAAATATTTTGCATTTTTAAGAAAAGTGACATATTAAGAGACGTGTATTGTAATGGAATTTAATTTATTACAGATTTTATAATTTGAGGAAATATAAAATTAGAAAAAAGGAGTGAAATAATCTAAATATTATAATTATCGAAATATTTGTTTTTTGTCTCTTGTATAATGTAATTATAATTAAATTATCATTAAACATTTTTTTCATATTTGCATATGTTAGGGTACGTAAGAATTAATTTTTTTAGCAAGCACATCTATCATATCTTTCAGGTAGAGGTTAAATATAGAAATAAAAATTTTGTACAACGAATGGATCCGAACAGTTTCTCAGAAACAGACGAAGCAATTAATAGGAGAATTTGCCAGACACGAATGCGATCGAAAAACTTAATTAGAGGCTCTACAGGAGGTAGTATTTGAAAAGATATAGTTTCTCGGCCTTTTGTATGATTCAACACACAAATGAATAGAATTTGACATGCAAATAATCATTTCTATATATCGCAAAGGGTTAATTATCTGAGCCGACAAGGTAATTATTTCGAAATTATCTGAATGGGTTTTGTAACAAAAATTGTACAACTACATATTTGCTATTGAATCCCAATTTTCAAATGTTAATTGAAAGATAATTTTAATATTGAAGAAAATTATATCTGTAAATTTTATTGTAGCAAAGTTATGTTTTCAAAATGGCAAGTAAAATAATTATTTTTAACGTTTTGTGTTGTAAAATTATATTTGTATTATAAAATTAAATATTTATATAAATATAATTATTGCTTGAAAAATATATTTTTTTATCTGAATAAGTAAAAGGCATTATCGAATTAATTGACATAATTACTAATCTTGAATAATAGATATTGATAGAAAAATAGAATCTTGAATAATAAATATAAAACAATAGAAAAAAAATTTATGTTTAAAATTCTCAGTATTAAATTCATTAACAAGAAATATAACCTAATTAGATAATTATCTGAATAAAAAGACAATATAGTAGACATGATAGTATTAATTTTACAGCACAAGTTTAATATTTTCGTTTAATTTAATTACATTGAATAATAATTTCCGATAATTTATTTAAAATTTCTGTAGATTTTCTATCTTTTTAATACTTAAATTAAAATCTTGGAAATCAATCCTCTGTCATGTTAAGCATCGGTCAGGACTTAGTAATCCGTGAAAATAGCGAGAATCACAGGTAATCCATCATTTTGACATGTCAGACCGCATAGTCGAAATATGACACTTTTTGCGGCAAATTAATTTTCTTCATTTCTGACACATCAAACATATTGCCAGAAAAAGATATATTAGTTTTGAAAAAAAACATTGTTTTTTTAAATATTTTTTTTTTATTCATATATGTGTGCATCAAAATTGTATCTAAAAGACAAATACTGCTCTCCCTCTCTTTCTCTTATTGTTGGTTACATTGTGCATATTATACTTAATTCTGCCTTAATTTTGTCGGTCATATCCTCTAACCATTTCGACATATTACAGTTGTGAAATTATGCAGCGGTTTTGTGGCTGTCGAAGCTGTTACGATTCAGGCTGACAAGAGAAACGTCTTATTAAACATGCAGGCGGCGTGGAATTTTCTATCGGGTGGCCGTGTTTCGCCGGAACAAAGGGGAAGGGGGGGTTTCAGGAGACGAGAGATTATCGAGCCTCACGGAAACGAGATCAGCCCTCGGGGAACGCGAAAATATCTCGTGCGAGATTTGTCATCCTTTATACGACCGTGTCAAAGGAGTGACGCTTACGGAAAGCTTTGTCAGAAATACCGACCCTTCACTTACCTATCTACCTACCTATCCCTATATATACGCACGCGCACGTATATTATCCGACTGTTTGCATACGGTATACGGCCGTAGTCATCGTTCTGGAGATGGTGGCAATATTTGCACGCCCCTGACAGGAAGACAATGAGACTCGACCCGACACGCAATATACAACCACCCTCTCTCGATTCTCCCTAGTCTCTTTCTCTTTCACTTTCTCCTCTTCTCTATCATCCACTCTCTCCTCTTCTCTATCATCCACAATCTACCCTTCAATCCTTCTGCTATCCTTCTCGTTTTACATCCTCCGTACTAGACGTATTCAATCGGAGAATAAAAAGCGTATCCAATGATAATTCCAAATTGTATAAATTAATTCTGCTACCCTTTCCCAGATTAATTTATACATCGCTATTATGCATGTTCATTGACCATTACGATATCGCTGCTCGTTTCCATATTTATTATAGAATAATCGTATCTTTTCTCTCTGTCTGTCTGTCTGTCTATCTGCCTCTCGCAAACATAATATCGAATAATAGTAAAAATTATTTGTGCTAACATATGTAATTTATATTGCAATGTCGTTTTACGAAATAAAAATGTATATACCTGACTCAAGAGAGGTGAAGAAAAAAAAAAAAAAATATATATATATGTACATATTTTTTGAATTATAAATAAATGTATTGTTAATGTTTAAATATATATTAAAAAAATCAGCGTTATTTAAAAAAACTTTTTATACAAATGATGCTTCGTTTCGTAAGCCGCGATTTAGAAAAACTAAATACGATATTAATAAATGTTGAATATTTTTATTCAAAATGTTTTATTGAATTAATATCACGCTAGGATATGTGCTCTTATATATTCATAAGTGACAATTACATTTTATTATGATTTATCGGATTTATTATAAAAGCAAATTAATATTGTTCCATTTAATGTCATTATATTCGTAATGCCATTTGCATATTGTTTGTTATTTTCAATAACATATGAAATAACATACATTTGCATTATATAATCTGTCATTATATAATCTTACAATGAACATGTGGATCGATTCCCACGGCACCGGCCAATCCAAGGCCGTTGCCCTCTCCTAATCGCAAAGTACCTTAACAGCCGCGATGCTATCTCGGCGAAGAGAGAGAGAGAGAGAGAGAGAGAGTTACAGGAGGAAAAAAAAAGATCATCCGTGGAAAATTTCCGTCGCAACAGGGCGTAACCTTCGGGGATAAGTAGCTGTCGCTTCCGGTGCTCTCCGCTTCCGCGTTTCTTTCAGGAAAAGCCGCAGTTTTCACGGTTTTCGGACAAATTGTGAGGAGAATGAGGTATCGGCGGGCGGCGGGACGCGAGGGAGGAAACCTCCGTCGAAGGACCTCCCGGCGTGTTTCTCCAGGCTTCTTGCATCCGCCTGGAGGGCTTCTCGGCTCGCCGAGACGTCTGCCCGCAGCAACCGCCCATTACGTCTATTGTATTCCCGTGGAAAGCGTCCTTCTACTTCTCTTCCTCGAAAGAGAGAGCGTCACCCCGATTTCTCTACCGACCCGGCTACAATTACGTTTTCACGTCCCCCGCTTTGGACAAGCGGATCCTTTCGTGGTCAAAAACACTGGCCGAGAAGAAAAATTTCTTCGCTGATTGGTGCAGCCGGTCGCGTTTTATCTTCGAGAATCTCTTTTGTGTGGCATCGGGACGAGCGATACTTCAAAGTTTGGCGCGAGTCATCTCGCCGCGGGATTAATTTTAACTCCGATAAGAACAGCACGCTCCGTCAGGCAGATGAAGGTGCGAGAGCAGCAGGTAAAAGAATAAAGGGGGTTGGATTCGTAGGATTGGACTATTCCGATCGCAGGACTTTGATATCGGATTGAAAGCGCATCTGTTTTTGTTTCGTTCACTTTAGCATCCTTTTGTCCCATTGATCTTTATAGCTTTTTTATATTAAAACATATTGCATTATTGTTATACGTGACAAGCTAAATTACGCTTTTCATCGCGCACTATTAATGCACATTAATCTGCTTTTCGATAATAACTGATTGTGAATTAATTTTCCGTTGTTAATGCTGCGCCGTTTCTCTCATCGATCATTATAATACTTCAAAATCCGCTATTATAATTTGCATTTTCATGCTAAATGTACTTGTTCCCGACTTTGTAAAATATATACGGTTAATACGAACATAGAGAATTGGATGTTCTGAGATTGATATTATCGCATTTGACGTTAAACGTGGAATATGAAGAGAGGCGTGAAATATCCATGACGTAACATTGACGTGAGACACATTCCGACACATTACGACATCCACGACACATCGTTCTAAAACGCGCATCTTCTCCGACGCGTTAGTTTCCCCATAATTTGAGGTGGCCGACAGGTCGGAATGTTTATACCCCGTAGATGCTTTACCTGTCCGCTGCTCTGTGGCCTAAGCCCGTGATATATAACGGGCAGTTGACTAATCCCTTTCGCCCCTTGCGGTCATGGTGCGGTGTACGGAATATAAGTGGCCCCCATCGTCTTCTCGGGGATATATTTTAGAATTATACTACTGCGATCACTTGCCAGTTATGACTTGTTTTCTTTTCTCCTTTTTTCTTATTAATAACTTACACATTTTATGTGACAGTTGAATTTTTACATTCTCTTATTGAGATTCTTGTTTATGCGTTACGAATATAAAAGTAAATAATATATTATATGGATTGTCAAAGAGACATTGTGCTCCACTCGCTTGTATAATACAATAAAATAAACTAATAATAATGATTTAGTATTGATTTTTAATGTTGATTAAAAAATATAAAAATGTAATTAATCATAGTATTGTATGAGAAATTAACCCCTGCATTAATAAATGTATTAACAAAAAGATTAGAAATAGAGTGCTGAGAAATTTTATAAATAAATGATAGTATGAATAAAATAATTAACTTTTGCAAGTAATTAAAAATATTTTAATCAATTTTTTTTGTGAATCGTTAGATATTTATTCGCATCGTGCTGTAAAATTGTTTTTGCAATTACTGCGCTTTGTTTTTTTATAACGAGAAAATATTCATCTTCTCGATTAATTTTCTTATGCGAACGCACGATTCGCCCGTCACGTACATTTATATCGCGCACCTTTTGTCATTTAGAGGGCAGCAAGTATTTCTACGCGATGTAGCGAGCTGCGACGATGTCAATGTATGAGGCGACCTTTTCAGAAATTAAACTTGTTGGAAATCTAATTCCGAATAATCAAGCTTTTGCCACATTTCACCCGCACTGCAAATGTAGTCTGACTCCGTTATGCGCTCGTAGTCCGCCACCTTTTGCGAAAATGAACGTACGCGCATATAATTCCGCATAAAAAGACAAATGGCATAAAGAGATTCTTGTGCAAATTTTAGAAATACATTCCATAACGATCTGAGGAGCGTGCTCGCCGCCCGCCGGGGCCGGTCATCTTCTTTTGACAATTAAATTTTCTAATTAAAACGCTGCTGCTTTTTATGAAATGTAGTTGCGTTTTTCCAGCGATTTTATACGTGATATGTACAATACGCCTTCTTAATGATCACCGTGTTTTAAGATATATTAGTATCATGTATGCGATCGTAAATTAAGAGATGTGTTTTTTCAAGAGAAATATTTGAAATTTTTTAGTAAAAGGAAAGGTTGAGATTTGAGATTGCACTTAACGTTCAATTGAAACGCAATCAAGATCGATGACCGAAATCAACTTCAATTTAAATTTAATTTTAATTAATTGAATGCGCCGCTATCGCATATTCTGCGCTATAATCTTGCGATGTGTTTATTTATAATTTTAAATTTTGATGCAATTAGGGGATCAGAAGAAGCGCGTCCCCATTTCTCTTTTATTCCAATTAACTATTAAGGGCCAAAAAAAGACAGATGATAACAAGCGGCCGAATATCGAAGCATGTTTTATAAAGCCATTATTTGGGCTTAAGTGAATACATAAGCAGCGGCTATTCATCAAACTGTCCTTTAGCCTGCTCGTGTCTTAGCCCTTGTAAGGTACGACCGACGTGGTTACATGACTAATAAATAAGATGTACGCGAGTTGAACGATTTCAACCGACCGCTCGCCGGCGTGCCTTAATATTATACGATACATGTTATGATATTTCGACTACAAGGACGCAGTTTGCTGAACGTGCTTGTCGTATATATAAACGATGCAATTTTCTGGTCACATATGTTCAACAAAAATAAATACATGTTGTTGGGACGAATATTCTTACATAATCATATTATCTTTTGCATGAGTGTTCACATCAGCATTAAATTTAAAATATATATAAAATGGGAAGAAAATAATTTAGGGAAAACATTTTACATTAATAATAATTAACGAATATTGTGGAATCTTTTATAATGCATAATATTGCATAATAATTTTTGCATTTCGCGAAAATTACTAATGTCCCCGTTGGCATGTCTAACTTTCAGAACTTCTTTTTGTTAAACAGAATGCATTATATATTAAAATAAATCTACTTAAATAAATTTCATCATTTTACTTTTGTAGTTACATTTAAAAAAGCGGGCTAAATCCTGACGGCATTATGACGAAGCGAAGTTTTTATTCGAAGAGTTTATGAGTGCGTGAAGATTTTTTGGCCCTAAATTACACGGAAATTAATAGAGGTAACAAAAAAAAGAAAAACGATATTCCTAGAAGACGGAACGAATTCTGGGAGGGGGCCCTGGGCGAGATTGCCCATCCAAAAAAAGTATGACGGGGTCGCGGAATTAAGCGCTGCGAAAAGCTTTTAAATGTAAGATTCCTGACACGCGCAGTAAATCAAAGCCGCGTTACGGAATCATCTCGATTGCGAAACGTCCTCGGATGACGCAGAGACGAAGATTCAGGCGGTACGGATCGGTGTAAGGAGGGAGAAGGGTCAGGATGACTCTCATCCTAGCGAGAAACACTGCCAACGGGCGGGCGGCCAAGCGGGGCGGGGAGGGGGGGGGGGGCAGATTTCGAGGCACAATAATTTGAACGGCGGCCGTATTTCACTAAGGCGGCCGTGAGTTATGGCAGTCGTGGCTGACGCAAATGATTTAGGTTTAATAACGACGGGCCGTCCGGCCCAGGTCAGTTGGGCATTGTGAGTAAGACGACGAGACTTCTTTCTTCCCTTCCTCCTCGATATCTTCTGCTCTCGAGTGAAGAGCTCGTGTTTGTACGATATTAATAAAAGAAAGAAAAATATACAAGACAGAAAAAAGAAAGAGATGAGGAGAGGAGGAGAGGGGAAAGAGATAATGACGGAGATTTTTACCGTATTACTGTTCTAAGAAGCTTATAAATTTGAAGGAACAATTATTCAATGTTTATTTTTGTGGAAACGTTCTACTGAAATTATTGTATAAAAAAAAAAAAAATTATTTGTCACATATATTATCTTTAACATCGTGGACACATTTTTCTTTAGTTACATTTGTATAAAAAAAATCATTGTTCTCTTCTTTCCTTATTATTTCCGGTTTGTGCACTTTTAATGTCAGGATAATTAATTTTTTAATATATTTATTTTTATTTTCATTTTATATTTATATGTTTTATATATCTTTTTTCTTCTGCAACATTTTCTCTTTGAATAGCCCAATGTCAATTATTGCAATGTACACGTCATACAGATGTATTATGGAACCCTTTTGAGAAATCTCGCAAAGCATGATGACGCGTTGGTAGTATTTGCCTCATCGAATAATCAAGAAACAGTGTATATAACAGTACTCCAGCGGAAACGCAATTTTATAAAGGATACTCACCGCACAGCAAGCAATAGTACAGCGTTCCTTTGATCGCATTTCTTTTACTTATAGTGTCTTTCTGTACACGGTGGTTTAAATGACGCAGTTCTTGACTGATGTATAATGCAAGAGACAATCTCTCAGAGGACGAGAGATGAGTTCAGTGGCGTAGCAAGAAATTTTAAACTAAAGTATAGAAAATTTATTGATGGATATCCTTTTTTTTATCTTTATTTATATATATTTTTACATTACATATAAGCCACATATTACATAGAGTATAACTTTTCTAGAAATATTATTGAAATGTAGATTTATCTCACATTATTTTAAATTTAAACTTAAAAATACTTTAAAATATATATTGACAAATATTAACATATATATATAAAAGAGAGTAAATTAGGATTTTATGATTAGATCGATATTTAATAGATTTCATCGATATTTGATTTAATAAACGAGATGTGTTTCCTAAGATATATCCTATTTTTCTATTTTTCATGTTTAAATTTGTCCATTTTATAAAATGAAATATGAAACGAACAGACAAGATAGAAAAGACAAGTTGGTATTACAGAGGAAGGATGATAATATTGAGATTGGAGTTTACGATTTTCGGAAACATTTATTATTTCTTTGCGGTAAGAAAATTGAAAGAACAAACTTTTCTATCGTCTGCGACGTTCTTAAAACGTAATGATTCCTTGAAACTTTTAGCTTTTAGATATTATATCTTTAAAATATATTTTAAAAGAGATATGCTTAAATAAACTATTAAAGTTTAGCGCAATTTTCCTTTTAACAAAAAAAGTAACATGAACGAGAACTAAGAACATTATTTCATAAAGAAATTTAAAAATTGTTAATTTTTTACATATAAATGTGTATATATATATATATTTGTTTCAGTCGCATAGAATTATAAAAATGAATAAATATTTTAATATTTCATTATTATTAAAATATATAAAATGTTTAAAATATATATATATATATATACCTTAAACATTTTATATATTTTAATAATAATAAAATATTAAAATATTTATTCATTTATATATATATATATATATATATATATGTATAAAGATTATCAAGCATAAATTAGTTTTTCGTCTGGAAGAAAGAAGGATTGAGAGTGCAGTTATATACGGGGATAGATTAAAAAAGAATCAGAATAGCTGCGAATGAGGGATGATTGAGAGACAGTAATGACGGAACTGCCCTGACGCGTGATGGTTAATTTCCTCTATTGTTAAAGAAAGAGTTCTTTGCCGTTCCCGTACTTACTGCCTAGATTAACATTCATTTGATTGCATATTGTTTGCGTATGTTTAGTGTTTTTTGAATTTTTATTTGCATATTTCGAGGAAAAAAAAATATTTAAAAAATTGAGAAAACTTAACGATTTTCTCATAAATAAATAAATTTGTTATAGCAGGTTTTAGAGGCATTAAATATAAAAAAATAGAAAATTTTAATACATAACATTCTAAGCTTTTTTTATATAAAGTTTTTAGTCTAATGGCAGAGACAGCCGCGTCCCTCGTATATCTCGGGAACAATTTATTTTTCTATTAAATATGAACATTTTTTTAGCTGACGCTATTCAATCCATTCACGATACGAGCCATCGAGAAAAAGTCTCGTGAAGTCCGGCCGTGAACGAGACGGAACAGTATCCAACACCCACTAATGTCGTATTTCGATGTCGTCTCATATGCAGACGAGTGCATACTAGAGTGTCGTGTTTATGACCGCGGTGGTATTTCAGCTAGTCCCTCACGGCAGGACGGAGATAATACAATTCCGGGTCCCGGCGGTGCTATGTGTCTGCTCTATTGGAGCCGCGGCATAAATAAGTATATCCGTTCCTAATGTTCAAAGCCACTCTCGTCCGTGTCGGTCGATGAGGCTTGGTTTCGAGTCTCGCAGGTTTGCTGTTATTCATGTAAATAAAACACGCGCAGCCGAGGCAACTTATTTAGGCCACGGATTACTTACTGTGGTAATGTGTGAGAAATTTTTTCCACGCTGCAGATAATGTGGAGACTGAAAACATTGTTGGAAGTATGAAGGGAGATAAGGGAATCTTAATGTGCGTATTCGATCGAGCTTGAAAGCGAGCAGAAAATGCTTGGTTCTTTTCCCAGTATTATAAATAACTCATGCTTAGTAACTTGTGGAAGATAATTCTACTTTACTTATGCGATGTTGAATTTTTTTGTTAGTACAGAATATATTTATCCGATTTTTATGAATTTTAATGAATTATATTACTTATTTAATATTAGAAAATTTTAAAATTTAAATAATAATATAATTTATTTATTTAAAGTTTAAAAATTAAATATAAATTTATTAAAAATATATTATTGTATGATAAAAATTTTTTTTTTAATTTTATTTATATTATTTATATTAATAATAAAAAGTCTCTTTTTAAATCTCATACGTAACAAAACATAGAATGCTAATTAAAAACTTTGTAAGTATTGCACTATCGTAACGTCACCATTAGTCTGTGTAAATATTCTTATGTGGATTTTAAATGAAGTAATACGCACTGATCGTCATAGAAACGGGCCGTCGCTGACATTCAACGTCAAATATTTTCATGGAAAGTTTTGCTTCGTTTGATGTTATTCCGTATAGCTAACTGTCATCGTGCGCGTTGTCGTCAAAGTCTCTTGATATTCAATGAGTAATCAAATCGATTATACTGTTTAATTCATTGACGCAATTTTTAAATACATAACGAGGTTTTTAAAAATATATCAATATTTTTTTTCTTATTTACATTTATTTTGCACGATATTCCCAGCAATTAAATTCATTTTTGAAAATATTTTAACGTCAAAAGAAAAAGCTCAGTTTTGTGACATTTAATATATATTGCATTTGAGATTCTAATAAGAATATTTGATGTAATGATTATATATAGTATAAAGATTTTTATTACAATAAACTTTTATTTTCTCAGAGATTTAATATCTTAGATAATTTTTGATACTTTCGGGCAATAGGTTTCTTAAATTGAAATTGATTCTATTAACATGCTCAATGGCGACAATAACCGACACATATCGATGCCGTCATTCCAGGATTAATGATGAAAAGCACTTTCCGGCACTCGCGAGTGCTTTGTCTCAAATGCGAGGTGAGGAAGTAGCAGCTTCCTGCACGTTAATCGTTCTCACGCGATTCCACCGCGCGAATTTTGAAACAATGCCGCCGAAGTTGGAGATCTTCGACTAATCGCTAACGTTCAACTCTCGCGCCGCGCAGCGCAATTTCGCGAAGATTAGCGAGCAATCAGCCCCTTTCACGACGGATCCCTCGCCTCGACCGTTCGATTCAGCCATCCCTGAAACGGCGCACTTTCTTCCCGAGAACATTCGATTTAATTACCGCGAGGAATGGTGTAAAGCTACGTTCTATATATTTCTCTCTCTTCTTCCGTCGGTGGGCATAGTCCAACTAGTTCCGCGACAAAAACGGCTTATTTTTGACCTCCCGCCGCCACGTCACTTCCTACCAGGGGTTAAAACGATTTTCGAGGACATGTACGAGTCACGATAAGAGCAGAGATAACTCCCGTAATTCCCGTGAAAAAAAACCTCCTCGCGTCCCGTTATCAGACAAGAAAAATTTAGCAACGACCTGGACGTTATTTTCGTTACTCATGAACGAAGTTAATGCGTTAGATTATATTCCATAAAAAGAGTCTTTTAACGTAACAATAACTGTCACGTTGACAGATATTAAGTAATTATTTTTTTATCTTTTTTTATTTACATTGATTACATGTTTTTATCTTTCTTTTATTTACTTTAATATTCTATGTGATAAAAAGAAACATTAATTTTAATATTTATTTAGAAAAATTTATTTAAAAAAAAAAAACTAAAATATTATATTTTATTCTGTCTATAATGCTAAAACAATTTTTTCATAAAAAAAATGTTCTATTATCTAAAAAAATATGACAAAATAGTAGACTTGTTAATCATTAATGCACTTCACGTTTTTAATATCAAAAATAATCATGATGAATATGAGATGCAACAACAATATCCTTGATGTAATTTAGATGAACGATATACAAAAAAATGAATATTATATTTTTCGTACGTTTGTGGCTTCATTAAAGTTCGATTACAATTGAAGTTTTATTTCTATCCAGTGTAATAAATTTTTCTTTCCCCTCGTTTCAACGTGATTTCTCGCGGGCGGAAAGTAAATGGACCAACCGCATCCCACATGTCGGATTGAGTCCAATTTTACTCATCATTACGCGGTCGACGACTAACAGTGAGTGACTTTTCAAAGAGCGTTTCTTCAAAGAAGCTAACGACTCCTCGCGCAATATCAATGAAAAGTGGAGCGTGAGCGCACGCTCATTCTCGTTCTCCTCTGCTTTTTAGAAACGTGGTTATGTTATTGATAAATGAAGCAATACATCGTTGGCGAGTCCGTGCTCTGTTGTCGTTTACCGCGCTTGTCGTCAGTCGCTTTAGTTAGAACGAACTTTTACGCTGAGTATGATATATTACAGTGATTTAAATGATTCGACAGTTGCAGATTTTTTACTCGGCTTTGATATCGATATTTATTGATATAAGAACATTGGTTATACTAGACGTTTTTATTTGCATCATTTTTACTTACTATTTCTTTATGCTTGCATTATTTATACACGATTGTTTACTGATATGATACAATACGAAAAAGAAGAGAAATATTATACGAGAAAGAGAATGATGTAGAATAAATTTTAAAAACTCTTTTTCTTGTACAAAGAACAATCGATACAAAACGTTTATTCTATGAAGATTTTATTATAATTGTTCAACAATTGGAACAGTAAATATATATACGTTCCATCTGTCAAAGTATTGTGTCTACATAGCGTGACAGAAATTATTCGACTATCGTGCAATTTTGCATGGGACGAAAAGTAACACACGCCGCTGATAAGACGGATAAGCGAAATATTCGTGCCATTTCGATCGGTGGTGATACTTTTATGCGCGCTTTTTATGCAGAAGGCATGAGTAATCAAAAGCTCGTTAAGATGATTTATAATTTGCCGCTGCATTAATCCCTTTCTCCTTGCGCGTAACGGCATTGGTATATATAGATGTACGTATACGTCAATTTTTTATTTTTATTTGTTCTACAATTCTACATGATAATATTTTTATAAAGTAACAGCAATTTCATTTTGATCACTTGTTAATAATTTTTTAATTTCTGGATTTAAGAGAAATATTTAAAACAGCCGCTTGTATTTATATAAAGGAAAAATTGCTTAAGCCACGATTTTTTCCTCTAATTTAGCAATACTTGATCACGCTGCAGTAATGAAAATTATTATTAAAGAATCGAATATTTTATGTTAAATTGATGTAGGAATTTTTGGTTAAAGCTTTCTCCCCCATTGATAATCTAGTCAATATTCCGAAACAAACCTTTACATGACCTTTTCTCGGTGAAAATCGTTGGGATAATACGCTATCAAGGTCTGGCATATCTCTCTTGGGACATCCTGTATCCTTCGCGAACGGCATATAGGGGTGACTGCAAATGTTTGCGCCAAGCAGGAGCGAAATACGACCTAGACGCCGCTGTGGAGGATCGTTGAGGTAATAAGAACGATATATTGCTCGCCACACGTGCGCGTGTTACACGCGGGACTTGAATTATAATAATTGAGAAGGCGAGTATATAGGTTGGCGCCGAATTAAGGAGCAAAATGTCGTTTCGCAGCCTCACATTAATCTCGACGGAAGCCTGATAATGAACGTAAGAATTAGGCGCGGATTAAATGGCCCGCGAAAATCTCTCGTCCATAATTAGGCGGGATCGTTGCGATTAATCGCGTCACAACATTATTCGATAACTAACCGCGCCGATGGGGTGGAGGGGGGGGGGGAAACAAAATTCAATAAATATCGATGGGACGAGCGAGAACGGGAGATCATTTCCAGATCACGAGGCTTTCCAATCAAATGGAGGGTCATCAAAGATTTTCTATTTTTTTTTTTTTTCTTTTCTTAAAGTACCTGTAAATTCCGCTGAAATGTCTGTCGAAATTATTACACTTCCGCGGCAAAACGTCATCACGCTGGCGAAACGGAATCAATAACCGCACGCTTGATTTCCGCTTTTGCCGAACATTCGAATGAGGAGAGGGTTAAATGCGTTCTCGGCGCGCGCTTCAATGATTTTGCCCGAGTAAATTTGCAGCGCGAATCGAAATGTTAATTGTGCCCTAACGACCAGCTGCGAATGCAAGGAATAATATTCGTCTGCTATTGTTCGCATTTTGATCATTATTAGAGATATATTGGATTGTGTGATATTAAAAATATGAGAGAATCGTATACATAATAATTTGCGTATAATAATTACGAACACGTGAAGATTACGTAATAAGATTATGCACAGATTTTGCTGTATTTGATTAAGTGAGTGCGAAGGAAGAATTGTATTGCGCGGGGAGAGTTTTTTTTTTTTTTTTTCCTACGAATCGGTATGCAGGAAATTCACGCGCTGCGGCAAAAAAAAGGACCAACACGATACGTGCATTAAAAGTCGATGGCGTTTTTTCGCGCGGCCCCCTCTGACCCCAATATCGCGATAGATATATGAAATATGACCGGCTGGCGCGATCGTCTACGGCGAACACGTCAAGCGAGAAGTTGTTCGAAAAGTGCACTTCCTGCGAGAATTCCCAAGCACTTTATCGGGATTTGCCGAGCCCCGCGGGAGGGTGTCTTCGACAGAATGCTTGCTAGACCAAGACTACGATTCTCTCTATGCGTGCCGTAAAAAATGGCTTCCCTTAAATTCGTCGGCGCCTGTTAGGCGAGACTGTGCGTCCACGACGAAATTTATCTGGCTATAATAAACAGTGTCGCGGGAAGGAGATGTACGAAGCGTGACTGGCCCTCGAAGGGTCATGCGAAAAAAAAAAGAAAAAAAAAAAAAATGGTGCGACATGATACGGATATAGAACTCCGTCAGAATTGCTATTCGCATTTTGACAGATGTCAATGTTGTCATATTGTATTATTTTAGAGGGCATCAGTTTAATTAAAATAAAATTAAATAAAAAAATAATATAAATTCTCAAAAATAATAAAAACTTAATATATTGATATAAAAATAATATAAAGAATCCTCTTTCTTTTCTTGCTTATTTTTGAATGTAATTGTTGTGAAGCCGGTGATCTCTTCGCCTTACGTTTTCGTTCCCACGTCAATTTCTTAAAAATCTTTTTTCAACTTCGAGACGAGCTTCGAGAGAAAGGACACGTTCGGCGATACATTAGCACGAAGTGATACACTTGTCAATGCAAAGTGGCAAGGCAAACAGGGTTATTTTTTTCTCAGAGGAAGAAGGGAGTCGAACCTTGTCGCCTCTCTTGTCTGTCTTTCATTCCTCGCGTGAGAGGAAGTCGTCACCGAGTCTACGGACTCGACGGACCAAGAGGGAATTTTCTCTATGCGCGAGCGATAAAAAATGAGGTTGCTTAAATTCAGCGTCAACCCCTGAGCAACCCCTTTCTATCTTTCTCTCTCCCTTGCTTGCAAGAAGGAGCTTGGCCAACCACCATTGCGGTGATAAATAATGGCGATGGCCGGCCCCGGCGCGCCCCACGCGCGCCGGACCAGGAAAGTAATGAGAACTTTGCACCTCCGCCCCGCTGCGTATAATGTCGAATGGTACACGTATCGTCGATTTAATGTACACTCGGGGGAACGCCCGGCGCGCCGGTTTATTATTTATTGCGAGTACATAAATTTAATGAGGATCGTTATCGGAGCGAGCGCGCCTTTAGAGCGCGCTTCGAATGTGCACCGCAGATGGGCTTGCAAAAGTGAATACTCGTGAGAAAAGCTTGTCTGCGTATCATGTGCATACATATATATATATATGTAATGTACTCGTGCATGTATGCGAGCGACGTGACACTGCGTGAGCGCGGAGAGAAACGTCCCGATTGTCGCGAACGTATTATGTCGAACACGAAAATCGCAATAAACGTTGGCTGATGAGTGCGAACAAAAATAAGTAATGGTCTTTTATTCCATGTACGATTAGAGCGTGATTTATCGTCGCATCGTTTTATGAGTGCTGTGTATGTATTTTTATTATTATATTTTACTCTGAAATCTTAATATCACAGTAATTTTAAACGTCATTGTATGGAAAATACGTTTTATTTGCTTTCAGAAAATAAATGCATGTAAATTAATGCGCCAGGATAATCTCTACTTTATTATAACAATATTTTTCTGTCAAAAATTGAGGAAAAATAATATTCAATCGTAAATACGGTTTCAATTCGAGAGCAACTAGTTGCAAGCGTCATGTGATGTATTCATCCCTTGTAAAATTGACGGTGGTTCGAGTACCTTTTGGCCTTTTTTACAATTCGATCGGAGATCCTTATTTATTCTCGAACCATCCCCCGCTCGCGCTGTCCAAACTTCTTTCCGGGAAGAACCTTCTCTCTTTGCTCCGGAGCGCCATCCATCGACGTCTTTTAACGCGTTTTTCCGAAGAAGTCTATCGAGGCGAAAGTTTTTCCGCGCGTCGCGTCCCTTTATATATATTAGAACCAGCAAAAACACACCCCTCCTAACCGGATCCATAATTCATACATCCTCCAGCGCCCTTAAATGCCGTTCGCCCGATCGTGATTTCCAATGGTATCGCTCTATTATGCCTGCATGCGTGAAACCGAGGCCGACAGTAATGGTGGTTGGTGGTGGTGGTGGTGGTGGTGGTTTCGATACCGGGTTGGTAGCAGCAGTGGTAGTAGTGACGATGGTGGTTCTGGTAGTTTAATATTTCGATACTACTCCAGTGCGCGCGCAATGTTTTATCAACCCTCCCAAAACTGAAGGCGGCGAATTAAACCTCGTGCGTCAGCAATTTTCCGCTGACAGTTGTAATAAGTCGTCGGTGGCGGGACAATATGATTTCCGCGAGATTATATCAAGAACAATGATGAAGGGTGTGCTCCTCCCGGAAAATTGCTTTGCGTGTTTATGCTGCCGGCTCGTAAGCAAGCGTGACTAGTCTCTTTTTTTTTTTTCTCGAGAAAAGTTGCCAGCATTCCATCTGTGGCGGAGCAAACTGTCAGCCTGTCCTATTCTTTATATTTTTCTATATTTAATAAACGCCTCGAGTTTTTTTTATTTTTACTCATTATAGAGGCATCTGCTTAATAATTACACGGAAAGATAAAATTGTGTATTTATTTAGTATTATTATTATTCTAAAATAATTTTATTATGCTTTCTATCCTCATCTTGATAGTAAAAAAGGTTGATCTTTATCTCTATCTCTTTCTCCGATAAAGTGACTAATAATATTAATGATATAAATTATGTGTATTATATATAATACTTATATATAATACACATAATTTATATCACTATATATATATTATATATAATTAATTTTTTTTTTGTACTCCGTGGATCTTTAGAAGATTTTATTTAGAGAAAAATATTGTTTTGAATTATTTTAATAATTTTACGATAAAATATATTATCAATTTTATTTTTGGAAACCGTAAAATCTATTAAATATATAGTACAAATCAATTTCAAATATGCATAATTTAATTAACTAAGATTAGCTTCAATTTTACATTTTATTAACGATCCTCACGTTATATAACACGTAAAAATTTAGTTAATTCGCTAGCTTACTTCCCATAATATTCAGAAAATCCCTGACTTCTAACCAACATCATCATTCTATCGAAGCGACGTATTTTCCCAAAGAAAGGGCTAAACGAGCCTTTGCAAGTTTATTTTACCAGGCTATTCTATTCCGCAGGTACAGCATGGACGAATTTCCAAGAGTTTCCTCGGACTTTCAAGTAGCTTTTCTCGTTTTCCTGCATCTTAGATGCGCCACTTCGCTATTTCAGATGCAGGCGATATTTGGCTTTGCATAAAACCGTACGGACATTCGTCGGGGGAAAAAAAAAAAAAAAAAAAAGAAAATATCTACGATCCGAGAAATCCGCGACATCGTCTGAATTTTTCCGCGAGCAATGGTCACCTTACGGAGGTGCACGTCGAAATTTCACGACTCTCGCGAGATTATATCGCGCATAAACTCGTCGAGAGAGATTGCTTCACGTCGCCACGTAACTGTTGCTTTTCCGCGAGAAATTTCCCGGGATTTTTTCTGGGTATCTTGGCATCCTCGTGCTCGAAGATTTCCCGTACTGTCAATATTTTGGGCAGATCCGGTATTCGAACGATGAGGCAAAGGAAAGCGAGGGTATCGTCGCCCTTTTTCTCTCACCCTTCGTCGCAGGTAGAAAATCGTCAGGGCACACTCGATCGTACCCGGGGGGACTGGCAATAGGATCCGAAGTGATCCCGCGTGTGTATTTTCCCTCGCGCCTGGGCCTTTGTAATCGCGACGATTGTGTTCGTTCACTGAGACCGACGTTGAATATCATTTCTAAACAGGAGATATCTTATTTCTGTGATGTCTCATTGGAAACGCATCTCGCCTTACGTTTCGGTGATAATATCTTCCGGGATATCTTCCTCTTCTTTTCTCTCTCTCTCTCTCTCTCTCTCTCTCTCTCTCTCTCTCTCTCTCTCTCTCTCTCTCTCTCTCTCTCTCTC
>JBCEZY010000002.1:7534405-7548553 GCA_039654445.1 Cataglyphis savignyi | reverse complement strand
CTCTCTCTCTCTCTCTCTCTCTCTCTCTCTCTCTCTCTCTCTCTCTCTCTCTCTCTCTCTCTCTCTCTCTGTTTTTCCTTTGCCAGTTTACTCGCGACGCTTTCCGGATTTACAAGTTAAATTCGGCGTTAGCAGGTAGACGATTTGGGTGGCACGATGATTATCGCCCTTGACGTCACACTTGGAAACATTCTTAAGATCGATAAAGCTGGTCGTGACGTTTGGAGCTGCGACTTTGAAGGCACTCGTGCCCTAAGGCTTTAATAATAATTTTATTTACTCCGTGTTAAAAAAAAAAGCGTGATAACAATGTAACGTGGTTGTAATAATAATATTTTAATCTTTTGCATGACAAATGCCAAGATCTCGACATTTTTTGTATATTATATATATATATATATATATATTTTTTTTTTTTTCTTAGAATTAGAACATGATAAAAATATCCTACATTATTGCATGCATAATATCGTTTGTTGTTTCATTACTTGTTGATATAGTTAGCGATTACATTAAAGAGATCTTATCTCTGCAGACTCAAATTAACAGCGTGAAACAGTTTGATGTAATCAAAAAACGGATTCTTTGTTATTCTGTATTGTGCTTTATCCTCTAAACACGGGCAAACACTAAAAACGCTTCAAAATAATCCGCGCCCGCAGCATCCATTCTCGATGGATGCGAGTGACGAAGGGACATTGAATCAGCGCGGATACGATCCGGGCGCAGTCCGGGATTTACATTCAGATTCATGAGAAGCTTGCGTGTCATCTATATATTTTTCCTTTTTTTTTTTTATATAAAATTATATAAAGAAACAGTAATAATTAGAGTTATTGGAAAGGTGTACTATCCAAAATTAAATGGAGAATTAAATAGTAATTATTAACAATAAATTAAAAATGCAAATAATATATTACAAACAGATACTAAGTGAGAAAAATATAGCATTCTTATATTGTTTTCATATTTTATATTTTAATGCCTGAAAAGATGGAATACAATGGAAGACTATTTTATATATGTTGACATGTTGACTGACATATAATCTCATAATTTTTTTTTTAATATCCAAAAAATTAAGGCCACCTGAAGGAACGCGATGAGCCGTTGAGCGCTAGAATGGATAAATCTGCCATTGGTAAAGAGCAAGAGAGAAAGAGAGAGAGAGAGAGAGAGAGCGTGATTGTTGCTATGTTGTGTATAGACTCGTTTGGATAATACACACAGATAGTCGGATAATTCACTTGTCTGGCCGAAAACGAAATTACGACGGCCGTGTTGCGGCGACGCTAAAATCCGCGTAGTCGGCGAAATGCTGAGGCAGAGAGCGCGCGACGCATCGCGCATAAAGGAAATACGGCGCGTGTATTATTTTACATCTCCCGGAGGGGCTCGTGCTCCTCGTCTCTACCTCGTTCCGGGCGCGCGTCCACAGTGCCTCCTGTATAATTTATTGCGGCAATATCCCTCGCGTCTGCTTTAATAATTCCATCGTTCGCGCACGTTCATTCCGCGCTTAATCCACTATCGCTTCTCTTTTCCCGAGCGTCTCTTTAACTCCCGCGAATTGTGTGCAGCTTTTTTCTTAAATGGAATAAATTTTTTTTCTATTCTATTGAATGTAGTTAGATATATATATATATATATATATATATAGATTTCGTAGTGCTCTCTCGAGCTCAATTAGCAGTTTTCTGTAAATTTTGTCGACTTGCCTGTTACTCTGTAAACTTTAATATTTCAATTTTTCTGTACATAATATTTTTGAATTCAAAAAAATTTATCCGTTGCTCGAAACTAGTAATAATGATGGAAAACGTTGATAAAATTTATAATCAATTTAATAACCACATATACAACTGAATGTTGCTGATCTGTGTGAAAAATTTCGAATAAATTTTTTTATTCCATCAATACATGAATAATTTATCTCTGTAAGGATTTTTTATAAGGATACATTTCTTTTATCTCCATTTATATCTCTTTATCTTATTATTGATTGTGTCACTGTATAACTTGCATAATCAGCTAATAAAAACGACTCGGTACTTTATGCGACGTGCGAAAAAGAAGTCCTTTAGATCTTCCGACTCTTTTCTTAGTGTATGTGTGTGTGTGTGTGTGTGTGTGTGTGTGTGTGTGTGTGTGTGTGTGTGGAGGCGGTTACTGGAATAAATTAGGATATTCCTCAGAGAGGGAGAAAGAGAACGGACGGGCTCGTTCGCCGTCTGGAGACGGGATAGCTTTAAGGAAGGAGTCCAGAGAGGACGAGTTTCTCTACCCCCTGGGGACGCTCACAGAACAAAGGTCCTCGCGACGCTGCCGAACTCGTTCTTTCGAGGAGAGAAAAAAGAGAAATGCACACGCGAGACAATAAATCACCGACCGCATCGGATCTTGAGGGAAATTCGTGGAGTGGAATGTCATCCATTAGGATTATAGACCGCGTTAGGCGCGTTATTCCGACGATATTCAATATTTGAAGAGCATGCATGGCACGTTCCGTAAACGAACGCGTCGCAATGTTTGTTGTTGGGAAAATTTTCCAAGCGGTGCCCGAAAGATTTAGACATTCGCGCACACGTTACGAAAATAATGCAAGTATATATGTGTGTGTGTGTGTGGGAGCGTGTGAGAGAGAGAGAGAGAGAGAGATAGAAAAGAGAGAGAGCCAACCTCTCGTCGCAGCCGGAGGGAGCTCTCCAAACGAATGGCCGAATATTTATTTACTCGATGCCGTCACACCTCGCTCCTGTCAGTCTTTTATCGCCATTTGGACAATCCCGAATAGTAATACGAGTGGTTTTACCTCGCTGTCGAGCCGGATAAATCGAGATTTCCATCGCGCTCGATTAAATGAGGGGAAGCTTGATAAGTCGAGTGCGTCACATTACGAAACACACGATTATTTCCAATTTTTAAGCTTAAAAATTGGTACAGACTACTTAGTATTAATCATAAATATTTTAGATAGATTTTAGATTCTAGGTTCTTCGTTCGTTGATCGTCAAAAAATAACACACTTTTGATATCTCGCTTTTCCATTCCTTTATCCTTTATATTTAATCGCTAGAATCCTTTGAAACACATGTAAAGAATTGTATAAATACGTATACAGAATCAATTGTAATACAAATATATATCTCGAATTTTTCACGAAAGCTTAAACTCTATCAATTATATCAATATATAATATATTTGATACCTGCAATATATTTTCACCTATAAATAATTTTTAAACATGATCAAGGTAAAATTATTGCATTTTAGGCACGTAATTGGTAACAATTTTACTTCAAGCAGGCATTGTTATTATACTTCTTGTTGCGTGGGACACGAAAAAATTACAGTTTTAAAATAAATGTTTTTTAATACATTTTACGTGGAATGTTATAAATTGCTGCGTGTATTCAATTTTACGCGGATATTTTGTTCATAAATTTCATATAAGCGTCTCGAAAACTTATCCAAGCTATATAATACATATTAATGAGTTATTTGCTCTGTATATATGTGCGTATATCGTAAGCATAATAAAAAATTCAGATAAAATATTGCAGAAGTTTTACTTTAATAAAATTTAAGAATTAGTTACAATGATATGTAAAATTGAAATTTATTAGAAAAGATTCCATGTAGATGGACTGGTCAATCAAATTATAGGTTTATAAAGAAAGAAATTTTTTAAATAAAAAATATTCTCTTACATATATTATTAACGTGTTACGCACGATAATCGTATTTTTGTTAGCGAAATAAAATATCATTTGTTTAAATATTAGTAAGAATAATAAATGTATATTAATTTTTCTATCAAATATAAACAGATATGAAGTAATAACACTTTTTTTATTTAAATTTGCAGATACTAGTGCAGTTGGAAGAAAACTTCATATAATTGAAGAGTGGAAATGCAAGGTGCGTATGCTTTTTTGAACGTTTTCTTATTAATCACTGAAAAATGACACATGTCCTTGTTCTTACGAGATTTTCAAAGCAATCGCTTTTGCGAATAGGCTTTTATGTATGTGTTTGTGTTGCGGTGCATTTAATTGAATATGTATAATGTATATATTTGCAAATGCCGGGTTGGATTAATATCATTCAAAGCTCGTAGTAATATTTCGGGATTACAAATACACATTTGCGGTATTTATATATGAAGAGAAATATTTAATGTGCAGTGCTTTGCCAAACGATATTGCATTTGTCAATAACTAAATAAAGATTTTCCTTCTATTGCAAAGTTTACGTTTATTTTTTCGTATGAATATTCGAGTCATTTATATGCTTTGTTATTTTTATAACTATATACATATATAATTATATTTTCAAATATATATATATATATATATATATATATATATATATATTTATTTATTATGTACACATGTTTTCTTTAAGAAACAACACTTGATAAATCTGGAACATTTCTATTAAACACGTAAATTTATCTCTAAATATTTTTTACCACAAAATAATTAAAATTTCTTATTTCTCTTAGAGTTAAGATATTTTAAATATTCTACAGACGTGCGTTCTTTTGTATGCACAGATTCCTCTGATAAATTAGAAAATTTTTACACCAAGAGAAAGTTGTCGTAAGGCATTTGGAGGGGTATAGCATACATTTCTTGACATCAAACATGATTGAACCCTTCCTTCGACGATTGAATAGCGTAATACTGAAAGAGAATCGCTCTGAAAAAGTGAAAAAAATAAGAGACAACACATGCCATGTCTGGACAGTTGAAAGTGCCTTCCGTCATTCGCGGGAAGTGTCCAAGCTTTTGTCCCGTTGGATGCCTCTTCTGCATAACACAATTCAATTAGCAATGTAGAACGTTTCTGTCCTCCATTACATTTGTTTCAGCGAGCTAGCGGCGGATTAATCTCGCTTGGCGAAAAAAAAAGAAGAAAAAAAAGAAGAAAAAAAAAAACTCCGCCCGCTCGTGCAATCGAAGGCGACTGGACACCAGCGAAAGCGTTGTCCGTGTCGTTGCGTTTTAACAAAGATCCAAATACACAACTTTTTGCCATCCATACCTCACCCTCCCTTTCTTGATTATCGCCGAGTCGAGTCGTGGCGCTTACAACGAGGGCTCGTATGTACCATCGTGTTAACGCGATGCTTCGTCACCCACGGCGCCGAGTTTCGAGTCGAGCCGGTGTTGAAATTTTGTTCGATGAGCGAAGTACACGCCGGTTTAATTTGTAGTACAGTCGAGTGCACGACGCGCGGATATGTAGGAGGGCTTGAGGAGGGGGAGGGGGAGGGTGGAGGAGGGAGGGCTGGGAGGATGGGGTGACGGTAGTGAAATTTATTGAAACGCATGCTGCATCTCGCACCTCCCACGGGATCCTGCACCGCATAACAGTTTGCCCAATACAGTCGAATTGTGCGCGATGGCGCGGCATCGAAGGAAACGGTCGCCTCGATCGCAGTTCTGTATAACTAAGTTTATTCATGTCTGGTCTTGGAATTCTGCGCTTAGTTAATTGGACGAGTTTTACATTAAAGGGGCCAGACATTTCTCTCCTGCGTTAAACGCAGGAGAGAAATGTCTGCACGTGCGAATAACGATTCAAGATATATATGAGAGAAAATGTATTGTTAAATTTTTTACACTAAGAAAACATTGCGCAAAATTTTTTGGATAAATAATATAAGTATAATATTTTTTTTCAAACGCTAACGCATAAATAGACCAAAGCAAGAGGTACAAGATAGTTTAACTGTCGCTTAAATAATACAGATTGAACGGATCGAATCAAGTAAATTGGGCCAATAAACGGATCTTCCATTTAGAGCGTGTTTTTCGGCAGCGACGAGGCACACGATGCAAGCGAGAGGAGATGAAACGCGCGCCGCAATGCACGAATGGATTCCTTTAAAATATGGAAATGGAAAACATCGATGCCGCCGACGAAGGCAAGAATAAACTAATATCGCGGCGCAATTTCGCATATTTTACAGAGGTGGATCACCACCGAAATCGCGTTACGTTGATTCGAGTGATTCGTTTTTAATGGATTTCCCGGGGTTGCAGGTGGTGGCTCGTGGGTGGCTCGCCGGGCAAAATTTATTGAAACGTATGCTATTCTTCACTCGTCCCCGTAGACCGCTACGCTGCTGCGCGTATGGCAGAGCGGTTTATCCGATGAAGTTGAATTGCGCGGATGGTAGACACAAAAGTTTACAACGCAGATAAAAAGAGTTCCCGGATATCGCTCGGACGTGCGCCGTATAGCACGCGCATATGGTTTCGAATCTGTACTTTTCTCCTCCTCCCTCACATCCTCCCCCTCCCCCTCCCCGTCTCCCGCTTTTTCTCTTTCTGTCTCTCGTTCCACTATCGAGATCCGCTTTACATCCAGCACTCGGATTCTGTCTCAGTGTAAATTAAAAATATCTGCCGACACATTCTGATATTAGATTAAAAACTCGATCGAGTATTATCGTCATCAAAGATAGCTATAATATTTTTGATAATTAATAGTTCATTGTGGCGATCTTAATTAAAATAAAGAGACCGTTTGAATTAATATTAATGTTTTTTTAATATGTATGTTGACACGTTTACCGTTAAAAATTTCATTCATTTTATTAAATATTAAATGCGTTTATTCCCAATAGAGGTTTTCAGGTAATGGAACAATTGATAAATATACTCTCCATGTGAACGGTTTTAAACAAATTAAGTTTTTATTTGATAAAAGCCGATGAAAGTCTCGTTTCTGTAGTTACAACGGCAGCGGCACAACGAATAGGGAATTGTTAAATTTATGGAAATGCCGTTATATATATATATATATATATAACATTCGCATATTCCCAAGGGAGTACAGCGGAATTGTTCGTGGTAGCGAAGAGACACTATATTCATTCAACATAGACTAGTCAGATTCTGCATAAAGGATGATTTTATCGTACACAAATATTGCGGTATATATTGTATGAACGATTGCTTAATTAATCGCGTGTGTTTTTTTATGCTTATTTAATGTTGCGCGCGTGTATTTATTAGAAAAACAATAAGTATTATTTTCATTTGCGGATCAACGTTCGTTAAATAGATTTTCGGGCAATAATATATATATGATATACGCTACTTTTGGTATGCAATTGATTGGAACGTTATTTTCGTATCCCAAGAGACTACAGTTTGTATCGCACAATTTACGAGCGAACTGTGTATAACAATGGAAAGAGAGCTGGAAGTATGCTGAGGCAACGTTGATTATCAATATTTCGAGATTCCCCACATTCTTAATCGCGCTGTTTTGATTTATTTTACTCGCCATCACTTTACATTTATCATAAAATAATTTACAAATTGGATATATTATCAGAGATTCTTCCCATAGCAGATAATTTTATTGTATAGAATGTCACAAGAATCATTTCATGAATTGGCTTTGAAGAAGCTTTTTTTATAAACATAGTTTATATAAAGTTTATATGAATTTTTAGTTTATATGAATCAATGGAATTGTTACAAAATTACGCGAGTATTGCTCTAAAATATGCAATCAGTTTAATTTTTTGATCATCTGCATTTTCGCTATTCGTTGATAATCTGTGTACATTAATCTCTGTGTAATTAAAACATTCAAATTTGACAAAATTAATATTAAACTGCTCATA
The DNA here is from genome assembly GCA_039654445.1 of Cataglyphis savignyi. Classification (NCBI taxonomy): domain Eukaryota; kingdom Metazoa; phylum Arthropoda; class Insecta; order Hymenoptera; family Formicidae; genus Cataglyphis; species Cataglyphis savignyi. The sequence continues at coordinate 7,540,902 of JBCEZY010000002.1, read as the reverse complement.
TATATGTGACTACGATAAAACATTATAATCAGCTGACTTTTTATTGATGGATGTCGTGCCATATATTTAAGATATTATTAAAATATAATTTGGTATTTTATTCAAATCTAAATTTTATCATTATTCATTGCTTTGCATTTTTTACAAGAATAAATTATATTTTTCTAATAGAACAAAAATGAAAAGAATTTGATTTACATAACACATTTTATTATTATTTACTTCAAAGTCTCCGAACATTTGAAAAATTTGAATTTCTGTATGTCTGTTTGTTTGCATATATTTGTTTGTCGTTTCTGAATTTTTGTGTATTTCTAGAAAAATAGCTGTTTAAAAAAAATTTGAGAGAGCTAATTTTCTACTAGGTTCTCTTTAAAATTTAATTTCTAATTATCCTAACTAATAAATTTTTGTACGTATATTTACATCACATTAACATCCAATATGATAGTAAAAAATTTTATGAATTTATTTTTAATTTTTTTGAATTATTATTTTTACAGATTCGCGCTAATAAAAATTCAGAAACAACAAATAAACGACAAATATATGTAAACAATGTGCAATCAAATGATGTATTAAAATTCAATTTTTCCCAATGTTAGGGGTTAACTTCACGTCTCATAATTAATATTATTAACAAATTATTTTATCATGAAATTATTGCCGAAATAAATAATTAATAATCAATTTAATAAATTAATAAACATAGTGAATAAACGTGCACGCACGTGCATACACATATTAATCAAGATAACGCAATATTAAAATATTTAATAATCTCAATAAGCAAAATAAAATTATATTTATCAAAAGTTTTTTTTTTGTTCTCAAATCAACTATAAACTTTTCTATTATTTGCGTTATTGTGCGTATAATGCAGCAGCTTTTACTTCGCAAAATAAATGATCGCGAATTTATCTTATCACGGTACGTAATTTCGATGAAGCGAAATTCAAAGGCGATGGGTGTGGCATTGAGTGATAAAGGGTAAATCAATGTCTTTTATCGGGTCCGTGCTGTTATAGATGCTTGACCCAGATGACTATGCATTAGATCTGATTTCAAAAGATTGTTAAAGATTTTGTGCCGAATTATAGCTGATTATTTATAAAAAGAAAACACTTGTTTTATTTTTCTCTTTTTTTTTTAATCCAATATTGTGTGGCGTAAAAACATTCATACGTGCGAATCAATTTAAATTGTCGGCACATTGTACTGTTGCAACACTTGGCGAGATCGCAATGACAGAGAGAGTGGGCGTATTAAAAAATTACTAAAAATATATTTTTGCTCGTTACACGTTGCCGCGCACTTCTGTAATTGATTTTCGAACCTGAAACGGATAAATGATACTCGAATTCATTAAAACGCGCAACATTTCTGCTGTGGTCTCGACTGGTGCCGATTGCAGAGATTGTTTGTTGACGCATACATCGCTGTTTGACGCTTATTTTAAGGATCAAAAAATATTGCGAATATTGTATAAATTATATCTCTCTAACCATGAACATTATGTATTGAAGCTATTGTGTACTCTTGAAAACGATGGAAGCAATTATTTATTATTATTTGATTCGCAGTCATTTTTAATTTTTATTTAAAGAGCAAAAATACAATAACCTTAAAAGAATAACTCCAATAAAATTGATGTTATTGATTGATTATGACAGTAAAGGAATAAAGAAGAAAAATTAATTACCAAAATAATTTTAGCCAAGATACTTAAAAAAAAAATTATAATGCGTTATTTTCAAATATAAATTAAATGCCTGCAAAATTCTGTAGCAAGATTCATATTAATTCTATCATCTCCATCTGTTTCTCCACTTTACAATTATAAAACAATATCAAAAATTATTTTTGTTATCTAAATAGAGTTACATGTAACTGGAAAAAGGCACGTTTTGGGACATGGGTTTTATATTTTTATCATTTCGATGAGTATAACACCCTCTGTCCAATCAAATGTTTGCAGTGATGCTTCGCATTTCGCACACGTCGCCAATTCTGCCGACAGAAATTCTGTGTGCGTGTAGATATTTAATTCGCCGGATAGCGTGGGAAAATTTATTTTTATTAATTTCCGTCCATTTACATTTTTGAAGTCGAATCGCGTGGCATGCGAGTGGTGGCTGTCCGCGATAATCGAATTCGTCGAGCCGCATACTATTAGCCCTGGGCATTTTTATCGAATTATATACAGTGTGCGAATTAACTTGATCACTAATGGGCGCTAGAAAAGCGATAATGCAGCGGCGAATTAGGGTTAATTAAAATTTTTTATGTTCACTCTACTGTAATAGAGGACATTAATGTATGCGCAATTTAAAAGATATATCGGGATACTTATTAAAAGAGATTTTTCAGAAAGGTAAAGGCGAGCTCGATAATAGTTCATTATAACTTTGATTTTTTTTTGAATAATTTTTAAATATTGATTTTATTTCAAGCAATTTTGATAAATAATACTAATATAGATATACTTTGAAATAAAATATATATGCTAAATAAATAAGCGAGATAAAGTACTAAAAGTTTTCCGGACATTTTGTTTTTAATTCTTACTGGACATTGATATTTCAGGAGATGTGAAATCGCTTTTATGTTTATGTTATCCAGTTTGACAAAAAAAAAAAAAAAAAAAAAATGAAAAACCGAAACGTAGAAAATCTAACCGATCGGTGCATTTTGATCGACATCACTTGCAAATGGGCGACGTTTCGCGATGCGACCCGTTTCGCTTACCTTCCCCGTAGAATGAAAAACGACGCGGGCCTTGATCGTCTCTACAGCTCACTGCATCACGAACATATTTCACGAGGGGGTGACTTTATAACGCCGCTTTTCCATTCTTCACGATATTTCTTTCCGCTTAATGTTCTTTCCTCACTCGAAAGCTTCGAAGGTCGTTTAACTCGGGGGGGGAGAAACTCATACCTCAGAATTGCGGTCTTGGGCGGAGGGTTGAACAATGCACGTGTATATACCATTGCCAACATTGCCAACCGTAATTATAGTTTAGTATTATATGTACCATAAATTTATTTACTATTATATCTATTCTTTGCATGAAATAGGATAGAATCTAAAATTTTAATTTAGTGGATTTTTTAAAAATTAATATTTTTCTTTTCTAAGGTATTTTTGTAATTTATTGCAGCTACACATCTGTTATCATTGATTAATTATTATTATTTTTTTAAGTAATTTATATTCCATTTTTCCTTGTAGTCTCACCAAATAGTTACGCTAGCGTTATCAATTATTAATTTTTACTCACATGTATATTATATAAATTCTTGAAAAAATTTTTTTTTTTTATAGAAACTTGCACAGTATTTTTTTCTCTCTACATTTTCATATATTTTGCAATTTTACATTCTTTTATCGCATTTTACATTATGCTTGTGAAAGTTGGTAAGACTGATTTCTCTACGTGAGACAATCATAATAAGCGGCTCGCCGGGGCGAGAAAGAAAGGAGGGAGGACATCGTAGGGTTGTTGAATGTAACACCGGGTTTAAGTCCAAACCGCTTCCCCTGGACTACCCCCTCGGCTTGTACCTCGGTCCCGGCGTCAATGAAAGAAGGCTGCACAGGGGATGAATCCACGTGGATACACCGCGACGATGATTACGGAAGGCAGCAGGGTGGAGCTACGTCGGAATTCGCCACGGAACGAGTCGCTTCAGCGAGCGGCGCGAATCGCTCCAATAAATTATCGTCGCTAAAACGGCGCTCGGGATTTGCAATTATTTAAATGTACCGGATAACTACGACGAGGCTGTGTCGCGCGGCGACGATTTGGGGAGAGGAGGAAGGAAAGGCGGAGGGTGGTCGGACGTGGTTGACAAGCCGCTATAGTCGAATTGTATAGGCGAAAGGATTTCGAAAATGGGTTCGAGAGAAAATTGCGTCTTTGCAGGATGATTGTGTCAGCGTCGGTTAACGATTATCGGTGATTAAATGAACACTACTTTTTTTTTTCATTTGTATTATGGTTACAGTTGTTACGTAGAGAAGGAGAGGAAATATGTGAATATGGAAAGAGATTGATAAATAAACTACTCTTTGGATTTTATGGACATATTAATATTCAAATAAAGGATTTGAGGAAAATTCTATTACGTAAATTGATGACGATAATGAATTAAATATTTATCTCTTACCTGTATTTTAATTAAATTTATAACAGAGAGATAATTAAGAAATCAATAGAAATATCAATTAATTAAATTTGTTGACGTAAAATATATTCTGGCAGAAAACAAATATAATAGATGTTAAATAATTGAAATTTCTTAAAAGCATATTTTTTAGTTTGGATATGTAGTTATCTAACTTAGTTTTATGTAAAGTTTGGTCATATTGTAAAATCACGTTTTACGATTCTCATGTAAATTTCTGTTTTTCGTTTAAATAGTGCGTTTAACGCTGCATCTTTCATTGTCGTAAAAGCCGAACTGAAAGCCGAATATTAAGCGACTTGACGTGTTCGATCAGTGAATCGCAATGCAAGACGCCCTTCGATGTTCCCAAGCAGGAGTTAAAGTTACTTAAATGTACCGGATAACGGCGGTGGATCTGCAACGGGCAAGGGACGGGATTGAGGGCGAGTGGAGAGACCGGAGGGTTCAACAAAGCACTAAAAGGTTTCGAACTTTATCGAAGAGGAGAACGCCGAATCTAGCTCGCAGTTTTGGGCGCGAGCGTTGTGTGAAGGCTTTTACTTCGTCGAGTACTATTAAATTACTCTGGCGAAGATCGGTACTTTAGACAGCTGTCGCGAAAGGAATCGGAGGCCCGTTGTTCGTTGTTGAAATGTAAGATGCGATTTTACAAAGACTTACTAAAAGCTACCGTTTAATTTTCGAATTGTTGATTAAGTATACAAAACAAAATCCAAATATTCTTTAAATTTTTTATAATTTTTATATGTACTTATGGAGCAAATGCGCACGAGTGGTTCAAAATATTAAAATTAAAATTTTATTATGTTTTGAAAATATTTCAGTCGAGCTATGTAATTAAAATCCGAAAAGCTTCTTAAGTTATTTGATTATATCTTGTAAATTTTTGATAAAGTTGCCTTACATTATTTTTAATTTATGTTAATGCAAGATATATCTTTAAAAAAATATTAATTTTATTAAATATCGATATATCTTTTATATATATTTCTTATTCTTTTAAATATCTTAATTGTGATTTATTTTTTATGATATAACATTATGATTAGAAAAAAGATAAATTTAAATAAATTTGAATGACTTTTACAACTATGTATGAATATTATATTAATATGCAATTTTATAAGGAATCTGATAAAGTCGAATTTAAAGTTTTCCGATTGTTTTTTATTTTTTATCAAAAATTTAACTGATACGTTCGTGAACACAAATACACACATACATATATAGTGCAATCGGGATATATTATTTTTGTTATGTAAAGCAGCTTCTATTATTAGAATTGGATTAAAATAATGATAGATGTCAGCATTTGAGATATTACGAGTTCAATCGAATTCCAATATGCAACACGGAAACGATTTTGTGATTAGACGAGCAATTTGGGCAAACTAGTTGAAGTAAAATAGGTTAACATGAATAATTTACATTTTTCATTAAAGAAAAATAGATCGCATAAAAATATGAGACTCATCGTGCTTGGTTTTGACGGTTTCAGCAAAATATTTTTGTCGTAATGGTCTTGGCACAGTTAGATATTAAAATTCAATAGGTATTATATGAAAAGTTTTAGAAAAAAAAAAACATGATAATTTATATTTATATCGTAGACATTATTTCGGAGATTTATGCGAAAAATCTTTCGTATTATTTCAATTTTTTAATTTCCTTGTATAAAACTTTTTTTATTTCTTCCAAAGAATTAGGAATTGTGTATGTTTATGTATATGTGTTATTTCCGTACATTAATAAATAGTTGGGCAGTTCTAGCAATCATCATAAAAAATAATTTTTTGTTATCAGATTGAGGGATCGAATTTGTGTTGAATGCGCTCATTTATATGCATATCTATTTATGTTTGCATGTCCCCTACTTCTCTCTTTGGCAGCATTTCAATTTCAAATCAGTTTTCGCTTCAGGAACTTCTGACGAAAATTAGTTCGCAAATGTTGTACTACCATAATGGACTTCTAAATAACAGCCTTCCTCGACTGTCAATCTAATTACGATTCTTGATCCGGCCATGTTGAATCGTAATATCACAAGCAATCAATTACACGTAATGTCTTCTTTTCTTCTCCGTATAGGTTGAAATAAATGAACTGTTTTGCATGCCATTATTTATGTTTCATAAAATAGATCAGTAAGATTCTTTTATATTAATAAATAGCGTTATAATTTAAAAGATCGTTTCTCATCACAAGCATTAATAATTAAAAATTACGACAGTTCATATTTCATAGATTATATATATATATATATATATATATATATATATCATTCTATAGATTATACAACACATC
>JBCEZY010000002.1:7504500-7534305 GCA_039654445.1 Cataglyphis savignyi | reverse complement strand
TATTATATAATTATCTTATATTATCGAGATTTTTTTCAATTTAAATTCTCCATGGAAAGTGGAAAAGTGTCTCAATTTTTTAAAGTGAGACGCGCGGCTATTTCTGATTGCCTCGCGTTCCCGGGACGCCTGGTATATAGATTCGCATCTCAGTGTGTTACATAAAAGGGAGAACGGATATAAGATTACGTAACTCGTGTCGCGAGGGAAATAAACGTCTCCGTGAAGCCGCAGTTCGCTGCTCCGGAAGAAGAGCGATAATTTGAAACGCAGTTTAGTCCGAATCGCCTCTAGCTTGCTTCGGGCTACCAACTAGTGGCAGTAAGCCCTTCCTTCTGGCTTCTACATACAACACAAATCACATCGTACATTAACGCCTTTTATACGTCTTTTACAACACTTTCCCCTCCTCCCCCCCCCCCCTTTTATTCGCGCGTATGCGTTTTCTCAAGGCGAGAAACGGTCATAAAGTCGGAATATGACGTGCTTGTTGGTCAGAATTATGCATCCTTCTTGCTTCGGTTTCCAAACTCGATTGCAGTATGCCACTGCTGCTGTTTTTAGTCGTAAATGGTCGCGTGCCGAAGTTACCACGAAGTTCATAACGTGGGAACAAAGCAAGCATTAAAATAATTGCAACATCGTATTTGTATAAATGAGTATGATTATTTATTTTTTATAAAGATATTACGTATAGAAAGTAATAATTAGATTAGTAGGAATGTGTTTGTAAATAATCTCATAGTTTCCTTAAAAAACGTTAGATTTTATACTCGTAAAAGAAATAATTCCATATATACAGAATTATATTGAAGGATGGATGATTCTTTTTTTTATATTTTTAAAATTAGAATATTATATACAATATATGTAGATAAATGATATCTTAATTCGCACGCACAAAAGCGTTTGCTAATTAGCAATGTTCTCTTATGTTAATTAGAAGGGTGTTGTTACAAATGCAATTAGCATAAATAAAACTTTGTTTATTATTTAATTTTAATCTTATCATCTTAATGTATAAATTGAGAGTGTTTTTAATTCAGCGAAAATACTATGCAATAGATTTAATGAGTATTTCAACAAATATTTTGCTTTCCCCTTTCTCATTAAAATCAAAGTTTTATCCTGATTACCATGATTTCATATCGAATATGATTATTTAAATGGTGTAAATTGCCGAGAGCACGCACGCGCTCGGGAAAATATTAATCACGTTAAGAACATAAAGTTTTCCAGATATAAATGTTTACTATATATGTCACAAAGCAGTGAATGGGTTTTATCTTGGATGCTTCATGAGAGAACATCCATTAATTTAATGTGCAGATCGGATAGATTTATATGTTCCGAGTATATATATATATATATACACAGTCGAGTATTTGGAGCATATAAACTGACTGAGGTATTTATACATGAATCTATAAATCTAACCAAATGTATAACATTAAATCAATCGAATGTTTTCCTACGTACTCCATCAATTTCGTCTTTGTCACTTATATACATTTCTACCTATATTAACGAGCAACGAATTATCGATATTTTTTTAATATCTTTGAATAATTATTTTTTTCTAAATTAATTTCATACTGTAATGTAAAAAAAAAGCTATCTACTCTTTCTTCAATGCTAAACATCTCACACACAAATCGATCGGATTATTTAATACAAATTATTTATTTTAATTAGAAATGTAGAAATTTTCTTTCCGATATTTTTGAATTTTTTTTTATTGGCTTAGAGCTTCATAACATATTTATAATGTTTGAAATCACACACACACACGAATTACGTCGTTCGAGCTCGTTTCGTTTTCGAAATGAGCGCTAACGTAAGATTTTCATCAAGATATGCAATAAGTCACTACGAGAATGAATGAATCTACGGACATTTTATAAATTAGTCGTTCCTCTTATACGTCGATAGAGATGCGGAATAGAAAGCAAGAGAGCCGATAGTGTTTGAAATTAGGAAGGAAGCATTGGAGATTCTCGAGGAAGAACATTTCAACTATCTCAAGGGGATGTTTCGTGCAGCTCCTCCTGGGGATGCTTTCGGTCTCCTAAATGGCCGTGTTCTCTTTGAACCGACATATTGTCATCGTTGTGCGGCGGCATTCAATGCAATTTCCTTTGGGATAAAAATTATATCTATATCGTGTAGTCGCATCGTAAATTGAGACTTCCGGAAGTTTATACCGGAGAAACAGGGTACCTGGGGAAAAAGAAAGGAAAAGAATGTGTATGTGTGAGATAGAGAGTAGGAGGAAGATTGTGCATTGGCAATAATACTTGGTTTACGCGAAGCCAATATCGTGACAAGTCATGCGGTGTGTTATTCGTCGCATTTTCCATGAGCAAGCACTCTAGCAACCTTCCCAGCCCTGCCTTATATTTAACGTAATGTAATATTCTTTCTTTTCCATTGATTTCACGGAAAATAGGACATTTAAATCTGTAGAGTTGCGGAAAAAGGAAATGGCAATTTTAAATTTATTCTTTCATTTTTTCTTAATATAAGAAAGAAAAAAGAAAGCGCTTGATGTACTTAAAAATCTTATCAACGCATAAAATTATTTTAAAATAGAAATTATTTTTTATTTCTAGAGAGATAACGTTTAATACAATCTAATTAATAAATTTATTTTCAATAATGCTTTAAATTTATTTATTCATTATCTTTCGAGATCAATTATTAAATGTCTATAGCTATAGTGACCGTGAATTGTAACATTCATAACACAAGTAACTTAGTTTACTTATGAATGTTATCTCCTAAACGAGAGATCATCAGACATCATTTTGCTGCCGAGGCTACGGGAGCTGAAGGAGCTGTATTCGCAGACAGCATTCACTTCATTCCGCCTCCATGTCGCGGAATGACATTGGCCGTTCTCGTTCCAAGTTTATAGAGCCCCGGGAATCCCTTACGATCGTAACCTGGCACGAGTCTAACGCCTCGTCGACCCGTGGCGCCCGCGCTTTCCTTCGTGTGGCTCGTGTCCGCCTCATAATTCACTGTCAGTGCATAAACTTGGACCCGCGGCAATCATGCCGCGAGAGCTTTACCGTCCGTATAGGTCGCACCGCAACGGAGATTTCCGGTTTCTTATCCCACGCGTGCTCGCGCGCGCATTGCTGTAACACCGGGTGGTAACCAGAACCGTGTTTTGTGCGCGAGCGCGATATTTTACCTGCCTATGACATGGCCGAGGAAGAAGACGCGACGGTAACACGAACGACGGGGGGAAACAGGGGTGAGAAGAGGGCGGTGGGGAGGGGGGGAGGGGGAGAGGAGCACGTCATACAAATGGGTTGTCATTCATTTTCGCTGGCTTCCCCTGATTCTGATTCATGCCTCCCGCCGTTTCGTATTACTCACGTGGAGGAAGCGACCATCGTATGAACAAAAGCTCGACTCTCGCTTGACGACCTTATCGTTTTAATTTCTTATGGCATGTCATTCTACATCAGGTTGTCTTATTCTCGCGCTCGTCCAATCCGTTTTTCTATAATAAGAAAAGAAATCGTGACGAGATTTTGTCATATATATATATATGAGATAGGTTTATATATAATATATACATATATATATATATATATACATATACATATATATATATATATATATACATATATATATTTTTTTTTTTTCTTGCAACATTTATATCCGACTATTGATATAATGTGAAAAATTTTTCTTGGACGATAGACAAAAGTTTCATTATTACGCTAGAGAAATTCATGCGACGAATGTGAGCTATGCGTGAGCTATTTATATAGCTCACCTTTAATTTATTGTTTAACTAAAAGTCAATAGATAATATGACACGTTATATTATATTGAAGTATTTACATGATGTGAATATAGTATCTCTGGAAAAATAAGAATATATATATATATATATGTTTGTGTGTCTGCGTATTAGAATTTATTTTTTATTTCTCATTTTTTAGAAAATTTTTAATTTAGAACGATTAATATGTAAATAAATCGCCATATAAAAATATATATAATAAAGTTTTAATTAAATTTATTTAAATTTTCATCTTTTTTGTTGGTAAATTCATAACAAGAGGCACATTGTGGACGAAACGTTCAATGCGCGGTAAATATCCTTGAATGTAAATAATTTGGTGTATTTAGCGGATTCGCTGATGAAAGCGCCTGCCATTGCCGACGCCGCAAAATTTTCTGACTCTACCTAAATGTCGAAAATTTCAACGAACGATGTTTTAATTGGAGACCTGCTCTGGTGTGGCTCTAAATACAACTGGCATGCATTTCTCTGCGCATCAATTACGATTTAAATAGTGTTCGCAAAATAGCGCATGCTGAGTTGCGCAAATATATGCATATTCCGCTGCGATAATTTATGTTTTTTAATGAATGTTTATTCCGCGACAACAGAAAATATAATGAGTTTACTTTCTCCTATGCATCGCTACGCGCGCGCAATTATCACGCGCGCGCGCGTATATGCACGCGTTATAATTATCGCGGGTTATGAGCGAAAATGTTGTGAGATCGTTGTGAAAGTTTTTTATTGATCGCGCCAAGACGGCAAGCGAAGCTTTGTGTAATTCATTGTTGGTTAGGAATAAGTTTCGCGTTTACGGTAGAACCGCGGGCGAATTTGCGTTTGTCAGAGATGCTTCTTGGGAAGTTTCGCGTTGCTGCAGTTGAAGGTGGAAGTTTTATGCGGGCGTATTTATAAGACTGTCTGTGTAAAGACTCCTTCGCCGTCTTATAACAATATATATATGTTCGTAAACATAAATAATTGTTAATGCGTTTGCGGTACCGGTTAAATTATTTTCCGTCGAATTATGAAAGAATTCCGGGGGTTTAATTTAATTTTCCCATTCATTTATCACGTATATTTTTGCAATTTTACGTAGTCTTGCATAAAACGAAATATCTAAATATTTATTTAAATAAGTGTTTCTAATAAAGTTGAGTCACTATTTTTTGCTCCATCTCTATATTCTCTTTTTCTTACAAGCACAACTGAGTGAAAAACTGAAATTCCCGATGTTATCTCACATATCGGATATGGATCAATTTTTCACGCTTTCTCAGACGAAATCGAGTTGAGGATTAACTATATATTTGATCTAGATTGATTTGTGGCCCCCTCAGAGCTTTTCCGAGCGGATGTCACTATAATATTTCATGGGCATGTATATACATCGGACTCGGCGCATTAATTCCGGAGGATAATTTGATTCATTGGAATCGAGAGCTTAGTCGTAGACTTGATCCTTCCATATACAGCGCCGTGATTACTCTTGACAATAAGGAATCGTTAAGAACAACCCCTATGGCAACGGTTGGACGTCTGAAGTACGTCACGCTGATTAACCCCTCGGGTGGCGGAAATAATTTTCCTCTCTTACATGTCAGAAATGTCGTATCCGAGATGTAGACACCGGAATAATTGTTAGAGAGAATGCTATTTTTTTTTTTCATTGCAAGTTTAATCGCTTAAATATATTTTTTTTTTAATGTAAAGAAATTTAAATATAACTTAAACATAATTTTAAAAGATTATGTGATATTCATCTTTTTATTTTGCTGATAAAATTTTAAAAGGCTATTTTATGATTCAATAAGATGTAAGGTTTAATAAATTATACCTTTGCTTATAATTTAAATCGTTCAACTATAGATATTCTGTTAATTAAAGGACAAATGAAACACGCATATTTTAAACGATAATTATTAAAAAAAAAAATGCGAGCACATAATTCCGACAGCCCGAGCACATATAATTCCGAATATTTCAAAAGTAAATTCAAAGTTAAAGGCTTTCAGTTAAAGGTATTCAGCACGTTGTTAGGAATCACGATTAATTTAAGATAAGCTTAGCGCTCTTTGTCGACAGCTCTCTATATTGCGCCTAATGAATTAGCTCATTTTAAATTTACAGTTCACTCATCATTCAGCGCTATCATACGTTATTATCTGAAAGCAGCTCTGACAAAGTTAATTCGCTTGTCCAGATTTCCGGCCGCTTTCCGATAAAAACTTCAAATCTTCCCAAGAGTAATTCACCTATGCACGACTCAGAGACTCTTAAGAGAGATTAATTCCACCATTTGCTATTCCGCAAATCATGTTAATTTGCCTTGTGCATTACGCATCTCGTCGGATATGCGAAACGAGTTCTTCGCTCTGTTAATTTGTTATCAAATTAAGTACAATGCAACTGCGTAAAGCCGCAAATTTTCAGACGGATTAACCCTATGCGCTCTTACTATTTTCCATGCAAAGATGAATTTCCGCACATACGATTGTTGCTAGTCCGCTGTTGTTAGTTCTAATTACAAAGTAAATTCTTTTTACGTGCACGATGTCGGCATTGCACCAATTGCTAAGAGATTAAAATTAATTAATTTTTTCACAAAAATCTTTTTATGCAATATCATTTATAAAGAAATATTTTTTATAAATGCTGCCGTATTTGTATAGATCCTGCTAACGATAAGAAATATAGGACAACTGATTTTTTTCATTTATATTTAAATATTAAATTTATGTGCGTTACAGATGCGATTAAAATAGATGAAAAATGTTATCTTTTATTTGAGATCTAAATGGCAAATTAAAATGGCTTTTTTATTTTCCGTATTATATAAGTGTATTGATAATATTTGGATTAAAAGGATATTATACACTTTATTACACTTAATAGTTCTGAGACATAAAAAATTTATTTGAATTACCAGAATTAAAAAATAAGCTACTACGACAAATAAGAGTTATCATGTTTTATATTTGATTTAAAAACAGTACATCTTACGTCATCGACTTCGATGACTTCACCCACGTCACCGTTTACCTTCGCTGTCGCAGATGACGGCGACGATGACGGCAATATTGTCGCAGCCGTCGTCGTCGTCGACGGCGTGCCATTTATCGGTTGACCCACTCATCCTCGCGATAGAATCCAGCGCACGAGTCCGATTTCCCCTGTAACCCCCGGTTTATTGGCGGCGACTCGATCGTCCCTTTGTGAATCGGCCATTGTGAGCCACTGGGCCACGTAAACGAAATTGCCGAGGGGCGACGGAGGGATTGAATACAAAAGCGAATATAGTGTCTGGGCGTGACTGCCCGCCGACGATTCGCCACGGCTTCGTCCGTTTTCACGCTACAGTTGTCGGAAAGTTGACCCTCCTTCCCCCCCCCACCCCCTTAAATCGATGCCCCGCGCGCGCGTAGGTATTTTTTTCTTTCCATCCGCGCAATAATTCTCTTTTTGCCATTTAGGACTGAAGGGGACTTATCTTATCGTATTTTGAGAAACTTGCGCGAGCAAATTAAGGTGAATTGATTGTGAGTGATTTCTTAGATTTTCTGGTATACATACTTGAATCGCATGCTTTTTATCATTTTTCTATTTTTCCCGCAATTCATATTTTTATATTCCTTAAACGTAAGGAATTATTCTTTATCATATTTACAGTTTTTTTTTGTCATCTTGTAAAATGGATGAGATAGTGATCAAGATTATGCATTCCATTTTTAGATTCAAATCTGCTTGTGTATATATATATATATATATATATATATATATATATATATATGTATGTATGTATGAATATATTTATAAACTATTTTGTTATCCAGCACTTAATGATATTTTTTACAAATCTGATATTTTCAATAAGTCTAAGGATAATAAATAGCATGTTTTTTTTTAAATTTTTGAAAATAATATCTTTGTAAAAAATACAAAAACACAAAATGCAAAAAATATAAAAACACAAATTTTAAATAAATATTTTTTTTTTTTTTGTTATATAACTTGTTGCCTAGCTATTACCTGACTTCTTTTATTTTTAGAATCAGCAATTTTCTCATAACGCCTTAACAAAGATATGTATAATTAAAGCGGCAGGCAAGAGAAGGAGCACCCGGTACGATCAATAAATCCCGAAAGACAAACACTTTGCTGTGTACACTACTTACTGTATTTACTACTATCCTGTGCTCTTGATACGGACCAAACCATCTTGCGAGCGTGTTGTAATGCATTCATGTAACACGGGTGGAGTTTACCTCGACTAACCCTACGTTACGCAGCAAACCGACAGCGCAGTGCTCTCGCCCTTCTCCGCGTAATCGTGATTTCCAAGCACCGTTCAAGCCATTCCGGTAGTTTTAACAAGACGAGATAGCGCCCGGATTGGTTCACGGCCGGTTCCCCAAGCTCGTACCCGGCGCGAGGGAAGGCACCCCGGGGTACTTTGGGGTTACCTCGTCACACACTATGAAACCAAATGGAAATCAATCCATAAGTTGCCCCGAGCTCTCGCCCGTGGCTTTTACGATGAACGCGGTTCCTCGACGAGCGGAGTCGATACATCGCGTATGTTCAAGTGCCAGAAATAACGGGTTTTGTTGTAAAACGGACAATCCTCAACGATCAAACATGCAACCGGGATTCCGCATTTTTTACGCATGCAGCCAAACACAATAAAACTGTGCATAGAACATTTACAAAAGTTCTTGCAGGTGTATGAAACTAGACGTGTAAAACTAGTAGATGAACAATTTTTTTTATTTATTTATAATTTATTTTTTTATTTTTTTATTCTATATATATATATATATATATATATATATATATATATATATATATACACACACAAAACTTTATGTAATTTTACTTCATAGAAACAAAGCATAAAAGAAGAAAATACTTGTTAGAAGAAACAAAAATTGAAAATTGAGATTTAATATCGTTTGATATTGCGCGAAATTCTTTTCTGATTTATTTTAACAGGTGTCGTAACATCAGATGGCAGATCGATACCTAGCAAAAGCTCCGCATTACACATTTTACGATGAATTTAGTGACTCGTCGCTTCGCGTTACATACACGAGATCGCGTCGCTATGAGGAGACGGACTGGAATTTTTGAGTGCTGTCATACGTCGAGTTTGCGCGTTCCGATAACGTCAAAAGTAGCATGAATTAAACATCATGCGTGATTTTCGATTGATTTATGGGTCTGAAGAACATATATTTTCACTATCAGCACAACCGATTTGTAGATGTGGAAGATAATTATATCAAAGTCTTGGAGATATACGTGATAAAAGTATTACTTTTTATAATTTTTCCTTATTTCTTTGTTTTTCGAATATTATTAATATATGTAATATAATTTATATAATTTATTATATAATAAAAATATAAATTATTAATACATGTAAGTAAGATAGATTAAAAACTTTTTTGCGTGAAAAAAAAATATACTGCCAACTTTATTATGAATCTTGGTAATAATTTCGATAAATTTACATTGAACTAAGATTCTTTGAAATATTGCGAGACGTTAAAAGTTAAAATTTATTTAATAAACAGAAATCGAAAGGGAATAAATTGACTTGCAGGAGAAATCAATATTGAAACCCATCACAGAATACAAATGAAAGTGGACATGCAAATGAAACCCAAATATCCCGCTCGGCTCTAAAATAATAATAGAAGATCGTCTCGCAGTTTGCAAGAAATAAAAGCGCATGGAACGTATTAAGTATGGATATAGTAATGGAATTGGATAGTATAACTCGGGAAAAACTTGGCTAAAGAAAAATATCCACGATATTTATTGCTCTCACAATTTTCAATTTATGTGTATAACTACTTATAAAATAGTTTCTCTCACGCACATACACACACGCATACATAAATATACAATATATAAAATAATTTACAAAAATATACATGATATTATATAATAAAAAAAAAAAATTAGCTTACGTATAGTTACATATTGTTATCTACATTTCAACATTGATATCAAGTCGCCTCGTGAGTCTCCATTTGTTACGTTCCATTTTTTTTTTTTTCGCTTCTCGTTCGCGGAGATGGGGCTGGGGAACATAGAGGGAGGGGGATTCGAGATATCATTGGGGTTATCACGCGATCCATATAAAGGCGAACGAAAAGTAACCCCTACCACTTCGCCCCCAAACGAGCAACGAGCGGGACCCTCTCTCGCTATTAGACGTTTTTACAATGAATCCCTATTTACGGGCCTGTCAATGCGATATTTATGTTGGCCGATATTGCGTCGCCGAGCGAGTAATTGGAATTTTCCTAAGCGCGACTCAGCGCCGAGTCAGCCACTCGCTCGATTCTTCGTTCTCCGAGACTCTTCAGTCTCTCTTTTCCCTCCTCCACCTCTTTCCCCTCCTCCAAAATCTCACAGGGGTGGCTCGCCTCGTTCCGTCAGAGCACCTCGCGCAGTCTGAAATTTATACGCGCGCCTGTGCATACGTACATATCTATCTTCTATACCTACATGCATGTAGATTCGCTCCCGGACGGATAGTTTCGACCTTTTTATCCGGCAGAGCGGAGTCAGGAATATCGATGAAAAGCATGGGATAAGTACGAGCAACCTTTCGCCGAGTACTTACCTGTGCACGCTGAGCGGATTTGCGTGCAAATTTGTATCGGCTGTCTCGTATTTTCATTGTCAGCTCGTGCGATTTTTCGTAATCCTTGAAAGATTTGCGATAATTGATTGCAAAGGTTGTTTCATATCCTGCTTTAATATAATAAAATTACAATTAACAAATTGGATTAATTCGTAAAATGCCAATTTCAATACAATATAAAATATAATTGGGTTAGTATCTATATAAAATGTAGATACTAAAAATCCATTAACAAAAATCTTTGTGTATTTTAAATATTTAAATGATAAAAAAATTATTCTATCGAAAAAAATCAACATTTCGTCAACTAAAAATCAAAGTTTATTTATGCGCACAATTTTAACATTCTTTTTTTTTAGTAATTTTATATTTTTTGAAATATTTTGATGATAATATTTTTAAAATATTTTTATTTCAAAAATAGAGAGAATGTATGTGTATGATAACTTCCATCAAAAAAGAATTTAAACGCTTTTAGAGAGAAAACGACAAAAAGAATAATTTGTGCCATCGCTCTTTTTATTTAAACATGCATTTATTGTTTTAAACTTGTTATGCCATTATTGCAGGTATAATTTTTTATCGTATTTAGTTATATTATAATTTATACAAACAACTAATACGATTATGAGATTCATCTAAAAATAAATATTATAATAAATTTGCGATGTAATGAAACCTATTGCCGTAAAACTTTAATGAATACAGCGCAATACGTAATCGCAATAATCGTAAACGTTCTTATTCACTCCCCGTAAATTTGTGGTGATAACGTCGCTACGTCATTTGACAGAAACGACGATGATTTTTAGATAAAGATGGTGTTATTAATATTGTACGTTTCCTCGATCATTAAATCACTTATACGACATTTTAAGATGGGATTACATACGAAATGTAAATAGGGACTACCGCTATCGCGCGTCATGTAACGCGGGCTATAAATCTGACTTTATATCTGTCTTAATAAAAAAAGGAGATATAGCGTACTTAAAGAAAGGATTATGCGTCGTCTGCCCACACTCGACGTTTATGTCTCCTGCTTACTGTAGGAATAATTTCGTCCCTACAAGCCGTGACACATGACAAATACCGTATTTATTCGCGCATCGTTCGCGTCACGGGAGATTATTGGAAATTCTATCCTAAAGTCCCACAGCTATCTTCAAAGATTACGAATTCAATTGTCTTTTATTAATATAATTTTGCAGCTTACTGCAGAGCGTTGAGAAATTTGTGTTTAAATAACTTATAATTTATATATGTTTTGGAGAGCTTGTTTAATTTTATTCAGTATTATTTCATATATATATATATATATATATATATATATATATATATATATGAAAATATATATATGTTATATAACTCAAATATAAATACACACATCGTATATTTACAGAACAATGGATATTATCTGAAATATGATGATGTACGCTTGTGATTTTTTGCTTGAAATTTATTTATATTAAAAATTACATGTTTTAATTTCACACAAATCCGCGTATCTGTCGTGTAATAATCTGTACGTTTTACTTGCAATTTATTAAAAGAAATTTCCTCTCGAGAAGATTAACTTTGATCGAATTAAATATCAATTGTGTTACGGGAATAATGGATGATATTTCTCTAGCACATCGGTTTATTACTACTCGTATCAGACTATCCATTTAATCACGCGGTACATCACGGCACAGTAACGATGTATTCTATCGCTGCGCTACGAGCGATTCCATTAATTAAGAGTACGGATCGTCTTTTTGTTTTCGACGCGCTGCGACGCGCCGCCTCCAACTAAACGGCAGCTATTAATCAATGTAAAGACAATTTTTTTATTTAATTGATTTTCATATACGTAGAAATTCGTAATATTCGTAAATTATGGACGTTCGCTGATTGCGATGTAAACAAAATATAATTGTGATCAAAGTGATTATCGCGAGATGAAAATTTATTCATTTTTCATGTTTATTGCAGTTTTGTTTCAATTTTTGATGCATTATTTGAAATACTTCAGAGTATCACTATTTATTTATATTGCCGATAATAAAACGGCATGTGCATTCCATTGAGTAATGGGAAGAAATAATGTTCAATAATCTTTTTATTTAAAATATTTGTATCGCTTTTGCTTTTATGCGGATTATACGTTATCGTATACACTGAAGAATGTGGTTGGTCGATTACCCGAAAAATCAATTATTGGTCGTGCACCGCGGCTTCTGCATTAATATGGATGAAGTTGCCCGTTGTCCCGTCGCAATCAATTGCACGGAGAACCATATGAAGTAATTGTTAAAGAATCGATATATGATTATCGTGATAGAAGCAAGATTGCAGGTGATCTTGTTACGTCGTAGTATTGGGGATAAACGTAACGCGATTAAGCTTTTAGAGACAAACAGGTTTTACTGCGAGAGTTAATTCTTTCGAGATCTTTCAAATCGCAAATACAATTGATTTACGACGTGAAAAGAGTTTGAAGCGTAAAAATTTTTGCGTTAATAAAAACATCGCAATATTTTGCTAGATATTTATATAAATTACAGGGAATATACATATGCATATTTTCGAATCAAGACGGGGCAACTGTTACACTTAGTAATAAATATTCTATCTGTTTTTCGTTGGCAAATTGCATTTATTTAATCTTGCATTTATTTAATCTTGCTTTCATGGAAATTTGATAGATATAATACTCACTTAAATAGTTATAGTAAATAATTAATCGATAGCTATGGCAAATAAACAATTCCAAAATTAATTATTTTAGACAATATTGAATGAGAATATTGCGTATTAAACAATATTGCGATTTATATCGTTGAGATATTGAAGAGAGATCGAAGTGTTTTGTGAATTCGAGATAAATTTTCAGCACTCAATTTTATATTCATCATAAATCACTCTTTTTTTTTCGGCATAAATATTTTTTTTCGGCATAAATATTTTTAAAATATTACATCGTACTACGAACGGACAATTTATATCTAATTAATATATAGCTAATTTAAAATCTCGTTGCCAATCTTTCGACTTTTTCATAAAACATAAAACTTAATAAAACTTTAAATCTTTTATTTATTTCTTACGTTATATTAAATTTAACTAAAGAAACTATGAAATATATTATTCACTGTTCTTTTTCTCTATTTGCTTAATTATCTGCTGCAGAGTAGTTCGATCTGTCGCAAAGTAAATTTTGTAGCTCGTATTAAAATATTTTGTACACAGTCATACATTGTGGATTACACTCGATTTATATATATATTTTTTTTTTTTTTAAATTTTTATATTCTGTATTAAATTATGAAAATCAGTTTTTTTATTAATATCAATTCTGTTTATTTTGTTAGTTATTTTCAAGGCATAATATGCCATCACATTTATTTTTTTGCTGCTCGAAAAAATGCTGCAAAAATCTATTTCCAATGTACTTTGATATAGAGGCGTTTGAAAACCGGTCAATTGCCACACTGCGTTTCGCGATTTTGCTGAATCTCTCATTCGATTGCCGACCGCGAAAACTGCGGCGGAAAATAACCGCGATACCGCGGAAAACAATATCGCCGCGTTGTGTTATAAAGTGTAAAACGTCGTCGCATATCGCGGATAATACACTGATATATAGCCCGGAGTGAAGGGGATCTTTGCGATTTTTATATTAATCTCTTCCCATTCATAAGCTCTTACTGTGGCTCACGATAGGTATACCACTGCCACTGGGTGGGAAATTAGAAATTTATTGACTTCGCTCGTGTATCCGGGACGTTGCTTCGAGGTTACGCCTTTAATCCCTTCGTTTACGAGCATCGCCATTCCATAAAGCACGATGGACATATCGATCCCTTCGTAAAGTACGACGTATCGCTACTGGCAGCTGATCGTAATATAAACATGATCGCTTATGTCAATTTACAGTTTGAAAAGATTAAATCTTCATTTATTGAGATTCTCTAAGTACAAATCATTACCGAATTTTTTTTTTTTTTTTTTTCAAATATTTGATTATCTCTACGATCATTATATTATTATTATTATTATTATTATTATAATATAGTCTCTGTTGTATATAATATTTTATTTTTGGGATTATGTTTGAAAATTTGAATGATTACATAATACGCAATTAATACGTAAGGGCGGTTATCGTATGTTCAATGTTAAATGAATGAATTTGTAGAATACATTTAACGATTTTAATTGCGGTAAATAATCTACAATGCAAGCATTAAATTAAATGGTTTCGTATCGTTTGAAATTTAATATGGTCTGCTTGATACGTATATCCGATAACAACGCAATCAATTACGAAGTAATTCGATTCGTTTATATTTTCGAGATTAAATGTTAGCACATAACTTGTTTAATTAAAAAAGTTAAAGATTATTTATAGTATAGAAATTAATATATAACTTAATTAATATCGCAATTACGAAATTAATATCGCAAAAATATGAATAAAGATTTAAAAGTAAATCTCTGCTTTTGGAAAAAGTTTTGATGCCATTTTGATTTAAAAAAAAAAAATATATATATATATATCTTTTTGCGATATATATGTGCTGTGCCCATGACATAATGGACATATAATGAATATAATCTTGAAAAGTGATTATTAATTTTATGGGACAGAAACGCAATTGATAGAATTAAATTTAAGCTGATAAAATGCACCCTCTCTGCAGCGCATAAAAAAGAAGTAGCTAATATAACGCATGTCGCTTTAATAGTTTTACGCGGCAATCGATGTGATTAACTTTGACTCGATTTTTTAGTTAATCGAAAAAACATATTTGATAGAATTGCGCGATAAACGGGACGATTGAATTGCGCTTTTAATAATTCCAAGCATCGACGCATCCGAAAACACAAATATTGGACTTGCCGTTTAATTTTTTTTCTCTCGCATAGCTTGTTTTACGACTGACAGGCCTCCTCTCGCCACCGTCTCCCGCATCGCGCGACGAAATTGTTCGGGGTGCTCGGTAAATGTGGCTCTTTATTGGAAATTTTCTACCTCCGATTAACGCTCGCCAGCTACGAGCTTCGATGAAACGATTGGGGGGAGGGGGGGGGGAGGGAAAAGAGAAGGACGGTAATATCTATGGCGCATCGGTTCTCGTTTTATCTCGAAACCGAAACGAGCGCTGGAAATTAAAGTAAACGCTCCACAAGCATCCGTCTTACTCGTGTATACTCAAATCATCTCTAGGATAGACTCGCTGTATCTTGTAACCGCTGCTGAAATACTGCTTACGTACGAGAATTCAACGTCAGGATTGCAGGCAAGTGTGCTTATGATACTATATCGATGTACCATCGATGCCTATTTTTTTATATTATTTTTATACTTCGTTTTCCGTATTAACTATGTAACGATCGAGTAAAACATCGATGACATATTACCCTTAATTGTGATCAATATACTTTGTACCCAACTATTTTAACCTCACTGTATCTCGAAAGCTTGATGCGTGAAACTTTATTGTATAAATAGTAATATTATTTTCTTATGCTAGTCGCTCAGGTAAGGCACCTGTTTTCCAAGAATACAACTGTCATGTTTGAGTACATGTTTCTTCAATTATTACACTTCAATTATTATTTAAAGAGTTTCAAAGAAAGTTGACATTAATGGCTACTTTTGTACTTACACACACACACACACACACACACACACACATATATATATATATATATATATATATATATATATATATATGTACAAAGTCTATATATACCACGGCGACATAATGCTTAAAAAAAGGGCAAATTAATAATTGCGCAATATTAATAATTCTTCTCTTGTTCCATCTACACTTTTATATGCGCACTCTTAAGGTAAGGATGAAAAGAAATTTGCTTCACGTGCGCCTTTGTGTACATTCGCTTATATTAAAATCTTTGTAGGGCGCACTTTTATTTAAATTAACATAATTCATTTATAAAAGCGAAAGTCAGTAAAACTACTGCAATATAGATATATATAATTTTTATGAGATTAAACATTCCATCATATAAATGATGCTGTACGTCATTCTCTGTTTCACAGACCATTTATATCGGAAGTTGTTTATATTGTAAGAAATATTTGTTTCTATTTATCACGATTTTTTTTTTACCATTTCTTTGTTCACTCTTTTCCACGGTATAGTAGTTTCAGATTCACATATCCACTGAGGTATTGATACGCGAATTTTCCGACACACCGTATACTTTATTCTTACGTTTCGTTGCCCTTTAAGAATTGCTGGAGCGCGAAGACATGGGAACATAAAATACAATATTCGGGCTTGTTCGGGATTGTGTAATGTAATCTGGGTGTAGATCGCGGTGACGCGCAAGCGAAGCTCGTACGCCGTTTGTTGCTTGCTTGGCGCTGCAGTTCACGTATGTAGAGCAAGTGGCAGCGTTCCAAATCTCGCGAGTACGTGGGATAAACATTTCCGCCGCAGGATAACCGTTTCCAGTGATGGAGAGAGAAGGGGGGGAGGGATCGCTGGGATGTCCCATAAAAGTATCAATCCACTTGCAGGTGTTTCGCGACAATTTTTGCACGATATCTGGTAGACACACTTTAAACTGAACACGATTTCTATCCGGAGATTTTTTTCTTTGGAGAAATGAAAGAAAATTAACGGGTTTCAATCAGAGAGAGAGAGAGAGAGAGAGGAAGATATTTTATGCTTTTCCCTGATTTTAAATTATTAAAAGTAAAATTTTTCCTGTGACTTTTAAAACTTGCTATTAAATGTCCTGTTAATGATCTCGTTATTAAAAAAGTAAAATATCAGGGGAATATCAAAGAGAAAATAAGTAGCCATCTCGGCAATTTCAGTGATAAAAATTTTGACGTTGAGATTTTTAAAATTAAAATCTTAAAAATTGTAGTTGAAGAAAATTTGCGATAAATTTGTTTCATAATGCTACGACATCTCATATAATTTCACATATAATAGCAATCTTGTATTTTTAATGATAATTTAGTATTACTCAGTGAAAGAAATAGTTCTCTTCGCGTTATGAACAAAATTTCTATAATATTCCTTTGAAAGTAATAAATTTTAAGTTTTGTTCGCGTTTATATTCAAGCGCGTTTTTTTCATTTCTTCTGCAAAACTTAGCGGAGCTGCGAAATGTTTCTGTGAAGATAACGATATGCGCCGAAAAAGTTTACAATTAAATTTTTATTTACGATGGCGAAATAGTATTAGAGAAAGAAAAGAAGAAAATGAAAAAAAGCAGTAATGTAAATTTCATCGAACATAATTAGACTGAATTAAATAGCGATGTTTTTTTTCTTTTCTTATTCGTCAATATAAAATTGAGAAAAATTTGCGCGCGTAAAATATATTTTAATTCTGAATTTTTTTTATTCAATTTAACAATTACCTCTCTTTACGCCGGATAATTAAGTTCTTGGATGACATTGACATTTGGAAATTACATGAATTCGACATTTATTGAGTTACACGTTACCGAATCGATATCTGAGATTGAGATGTAGAATATCCGGGATTAATATTCAATGGAGATTTGACATTCGACATCTATTAATTGGTTCTCGTGCAAATATTGACATATCGTACGATTGTGTGAAAATAAAATTTGCATAAATAATTTATCTCCTGAATTTATCATTATAATATAAAAGCATGAACATATTATGATGGATTAAAATTCTTATTAATAAAAAATAATCAATATGAAAATTTCAATATAAAATATAATCCGAATGAATATTATCGTTTGATATTATTAGAATGAAAACGAGAAAAGATGCAAACAATAATAATTTTTCTACAGATTTTTGAAATACTTTTTTTTATACGAGATTGCAAACTGTGAGAATTCACAAGATAAATATACCGAACTACAAGCGAGCTTGAGTACTTTGCGGACACTAATCGCACGAAGTGGCTGTAATCGGCAAACTTTTTGAACGATTCTCATCTCTCGCCGACCGACCGGCAGATTCGATGAACGTGGGAACGACCGGCTCGCGCGACTAATGGAATTATAGGACGATGGTCCTTTGCCGATCTCGCAGCGAGACTTAGGTGCTTGCGAAGCGCGAATACTATTGGACGAAACTTTCCGAATCCTCCCCGTCAGTTTTGACATTCTCGATAATGCTGCAACTTTGCGCATCAAGGTCGCTAAAGTTAAAACGCGATTAAAAATTGAACGCTTCCTGAGTGAAGTTGAACAGAGATTCTCGATAATCCAAACTCTCTAATACTCTCTTAAGAATCGATATCAATATCGTAAGAATTTCAAAGTCTTCTTACATTACTTTCGAATAAAAAGTAGAAAACATTTTTTTTTTTTGTTTTTTAATTGTATTATAACTCATCAAAAATAATTTCTTTAAAAACTTGCAAAAATACGCTTTTAGAATAAAATTAAAGTTGATATGTGTGAAATCAGGACATATGTTAATATGAATATTTGATAGAATGTCAGCAATCAGAGATATCGAGATATCGTTTATATCCCTAATCAAGGCGTAACGTTCAAAGGTTCAGGATGCTCGGGTGACCGATATAACGCTCGGCTCTAAAATTCACACCTTTTGTAAGGGCCGGGTCGACCGGCGTTATCTGGGCCACGCATCTTCCGTGCTAATGCAGTACAACGTACCGGTGGGGCGATATATCGGACGAGTAAAAATGTACGAGTGCTCTAATAGGCGCCACATTGTCGTGGCGATATCCAGCCAGGGGTGAGAAACCGGAAGATGTCCACGTGCAACGTCGCACAGCCCCGCGTCCGGTGCTGGCCCGTATTTCTGATCTTTCTCGAAGGGGACGATGATGAGAGGACCAAATGAAAGTCCGGCGAGGAGAAAAGAGGGACAAGGTATTTTCGAACTGGTAGCAGGCAATAGAATGACACGTCCGTTTTTGTTAAATTATCGTAATAACAATGTTTTTCTTATATTGCGCACGGATCTTTAAAATAGGAATGTTTAAGAATAATTTTGTAAATGTTAATTTTTTTTTAGAAACGATTATTTTTAGGTTTTTAATTAATTTCTTGCATTCTTAATTTAACAAAAAGTTTAAACTTTTAATTTTAAAAATCTTAAATTCGAATTTTATTAAAGTAAAAATTATATTTATAAATGAACGCAGAACAGAATTATTTATATTTGCACTCTTGGAGCTTTTTATTCGTAAAAAACGATATGTTTCAAATTACTAAAATTATCTATATTTCAAAAATCAACATACACAGACACATATGTTTCTCTTAATAGAAAATGGATTGCGTAAAGAATTCATAATTTCGGTTACATCAGGATAGTCTTATTATATTATGTCGCTCCACAGGATCATCTTGAATTACAATGAAAAGTAAGTTTTCGTTCCGGGTCGTACAACAATCATTCCATTCAACCTCCTCCGCTAATGCAGATGAAAAACACATTGACCTTTCGACAGAGATCCGACAAAATCGTTGACATAACTAGAGATAAATGGCTCTCTTGAAGCTTTTGAAGCTGAAGTCTCTCTATTCTTACCTGCTGAGTAATCCGTGCCTAACTGGGTTTGTCTCCTGTCATCATGGCAAGGAAAAGCTAGACAGAAATGACGGTCGCAAGGTCAACTAAGAATAGTTGAAAAAGTATGACAAAAAAGTGTCTTCCTCAAGAGTGCGGAACTGTGAACATGCTGCCGCTTTCGAGACTCGAGTTGTTAGAGGCAAGGTTATTACTCTATAATTAGTGTGTAAGTCATTAATGTCCCCAACTTTTTTATTCGAGGCCAGACATGGTGGTTGGTGCGCAAATATGATCGATGGCAGTATGACAGCCCTTTCGGGATTTGCAAAATTTGTTTGTTCCGGAATATAGCATAATGAATTGATAGAGTACTCGCAACGATGCGTATCTATTTAGCCTGTGAGATATTTGTAAATTAATGCACTGTCGTGTGAAAATAAGCAATCGATATTTTTAGGAACAAAGTGCGGATGTTATTTGTGGGAATAAATTATATTATAAATTAAAGAGTTTCAAAAAAATTATTTTAAAAACAATGTAGACAGATTATTTGTTAATGATATTAATTTGTTTACGGAGAGGATATTAAATAAAGGAAGTGCACATACACAAATTCAATATTTTTTTCGTCCAACGTAAAAAAATCATATACAATAACTTTAGAATTTTTATAATTTTATATGAATACATATTTTTTATTTTTCTAAATTTTACTAAAGCACGTTACATTGAATATTATAATATTAAATGTAATTTTAAATTTTTTGAATATATTAAATTGCTATTTTTACGATGCTTATGATCGTGATTTGCATAGAGAGAGAAGATAAAGTCTTTAAAATCCCGCGAATACATATTCTTTTTGCATTGTCGTACTTAAAGCGCACGTGAGCGTGACAGTTTCCTAGGTTTTTGCGCCAATACTTATTCGCGACTTATGAAAATTTTAAGTCCCATAAATTAAGAATTATGAAACAGACGCAAATTACGATTATTACCGGTTTTACTGTGCGTGTGTATGACCAAGAATAGGCCTCGGTAATCCGGTGCTATTAAAGTGAAAGTAGGAAGAAGCAATAAGCTCAAGTTTTACGGTCGACCGATTAACAGAGATTTTCAGTTACGCGTAGGATTCAAGGTTAACCCCGGATGCCGAGATTAGTGCATTTATCACTGTTTTACGCACATTTAAAATTTCATTCTCTATACAAAACTAATGTAACAGTTGTCAAAGTGATGTATCTATACCTATGGGGTGTCTGTCTGAAAATTTTATCTCTCCTAAGTAAAAAGTTATCTCTCCTAAAAGATGTGCTAATAACACTCCGATGTACATTTTTGATATCCTATGACAATGACAATGAATTTAATGCAATACGTATATATTAGTATGACAGGTTAAATAATATTTGCAACATTGTGTTATTAATAATCGCAATGATATATGAAATTAGAATCAGAGATCATCATGAAACTTTAAGCGCGAGTATAAACACAATCGAGTATAAATAGAAATTATTTATATAAATAATTTCAAATATAAACAGAATTTATTTATATAAATAATTTCAAATATAAACAGAATTTATTTATATAAATAGCATTATATATATTTTCTATATTTTATTTATTACAAATTTCGAAATAATGAGATCAAACAATTTCTCGAGCGTATGGAGCATAATTGCAATACGTTTCTAGGAGCCGTTAAAGGCAAGTGCCGATATTGTCTACCGGGAAACTTAATCTTCGGCTGCTGCTGCTTCCGGGCGAATGAGGTTTCATTAAAAAAATCCAATTTTCAAGAGCGACTACGCTCAAGTCAAGGGGCAAGAATTAAATTCTGCGTGCTTTTTTTTTTTTGCTTGCGGCAGCGTAAAATTTGATGGGCTCAGAAGGAGGTACTCCCAATACACGGATAGCATTCTAGGGTACGAAACTAGATCGATATTAAAACGGACAGGAGATGCATAAATATAGTAGAGAAATTACCGAATTAATGAAAAACGTTTTATAATTATATTAAATTTACAATTAAATATACATGTTATTTTCTGTAATCAGAATATCGTAATATAAATTACATTTTGTATAATAATTATATTAATTTTTATGCTATTTATTTTGATAGAATTTTTCGTTTTTTTTTTTTTTAATACAATAAATGTAAAGAAAATAAAATTTTTATCACGAGTGCTCTGTTATCTCAAAAATAAATAGATTATAACTTTCGATTACAATGAGTTTTAAATCTGTATATTGGTTTCTTTGTTGAAACTTTATATATTTGACTAAATGGACATACATACGAAACACAGATATACGAGGTATGTAGCTTTATTTACTGGACGTAATTTAGTCACTAACACGCGATATAACGCGAGATATTTCAATTTTGCTGATGTCGCCGCTAATGCAATCATGTAGATAGATAAACGAATATGCTTTAGATGCTTGAAATATATGACACCGAGAATGTATACTGAAAGGCATGAGATAGCAGCGAATGACTAATGACACCTATTTCGCGATACTTTTGCTCGTGTGACAGTCACTCTTATGACACGCGCGGCATCTCAAAGTAAAAGGATCTACATATTCAATTAATTGTCAGTTAATTGTGGTTGGCGTGATGCGGCTATCATGATAGAAATTAGCGTAACCTCGTGAAGCATGAGAACTCGTCGCGCGTATCGAATTTATGCGTGTTGTCCACACAGTGGAAATGGAAATGTCACTCGCATCGACGCCATTCGCCAAATGGGAGAGCCATGTGAAAAGTGTCTTGCAAATAGTGGTGATATAATTACGGGATCGTACCCCAAAATTCACACCGCAAATATGCAGTAATCCCCGGGGGAGACTGCAGTTTTCATTATAATGAAAGGAATTTATAAGCAGCTTCGTGAATTCATCTAGTTTTGTTGAAATTTCCATATATTGAGCTTATCAATTTTTACTGATGTGAAAATTTCTCTCCGTTTTAACGTTAATTGTGCAACTGTTATCTTGCGATAATAATTTGTTTTGTATAATACTTTTTTCGATGATAATAATAAACAATACGAAATATAAAATAATCAACAAACATTAACTAATGCAAAATATAGATCAATTAATATTAACAAATGTAATTATAATATTGAAAGAGACGAATATAATGTGTTATTAAATTAATCATTATCTGAGATTACATACTAAAAACAACTCGTGTTTTTTTTTTTCATTTTTTTGACATTTGATAATTTCTAAATGATTCTCTAGTTTCAATTAAAAAAGTTCTCATCGTTTATTATTGCAATCTATCCTTGTGACGTTAAATAAGACATCTTTCATTATTCGAGTGCATCGTGCATCGATAAATCGTGAAAATGATTGCGTTTAGCTTCTCGTTCGGTGAAAATTCCTTTCTCGATTCCGACCGTCACGTTGAAGTCCAATGGTCAAAGAAAAAAAAAAAAAAAAAAGAGAGTAACATCATTCTCTTCGACGATGTAGAGCCCGTTTGCTCGCGAGTATGATAAAGAGATTTCCCATTCGAGCCTCCCCCGTTCCCCCGTCTGATCCGAGAAGAATAGCACGAGTGGAAGTGTCGAACATGTGCCCGGGATTGGCCGGCGCACTTCCTCGACCGAGGAAAACTCGACGGAGGAGTCAGGTGCAAGGATGTACATGCGCGCGAACGTCGAAATATTTCTGAAAGGAACGGCTGGTTAGGACGCGGACGGAGGATGGGGGAAGGAGATGTGGGAGATCCGGAAAGTCCTTGGCGAAGGGTGCACCTCTACCGGTGCGCGTCGCGGCTTCTCGGAGAGAAATGAGAGAGAAAGATGAGAGAGAGGTTGATCGTGTGCGCTATGTCAGAGGAGAGAGAACGGGGTAGTCGTTCGGTCGTTCGTACGTGAAGGGTCGGTGTTAGGCAGTCGGAACATGGCATAGAGGAACCGACCACTGTTGGAATGCGAGAGGAACGAGGATGGCGAATGAGCCATGGAAAAAGAGAGAGAGAGAGAGAAATAGGACGAAAATGAGAAAGAGAGAGCGAGAAAAAGGAATAGTTCCCAAAGAAAGAGATGAAGAGAGAAAGAAAAAGAGAGAGAGAGAGAGAGAGAGAGAGACAGATTTGTGAGAGAATAAGAATGAGGGGGAAGAAGAAGGGGTCTCTCTCTTGAACGGCAGATAGGACGCGCGTAGAATCGCGCGCGCGACGGCGTGAGTATGTGGTGGGGGTAGAGAAATAGTGGGGACTCCTGTGGTGGAGCGGGGAAGGGAGAGGAGGGCCGAAGGAACCCGGCTTCGGGTCGCAGTGGCGCTTCAGTTCACAGGCTGGTACCGTGGCGCGCGGTTGGATGGCCTGCGTGCGGTGTGCGCGTTTTCTTGTCGAACGAAAGGGGATAGAGAGCCGGTTGAAATTTCCATCGTCGTTTAACGTGTCAAAAGACGAGATAACGGCAACGATTTTTCGCGATTGAAACAATCGACTTGGGCGATTATTCTGCCTTGAGGGATATTGTCGACTTTAATCTGACGTATCTCTTTCGTCGCATGAGAGAAACAAGCTTGTAATCTTCTCGCGGCCAATCGAATTCGACGAAATCTGTCGATTGCGATCAGTGTGAATAGTGTTACATCTACTTTAACCGCGCAAATTGGAACGCAACTTTGAGAGTGTCGACGACGACGAACAGATTGAAGTGACGCGCGGATAAACAGATCGAGAGAGGCGCGAGTAGTTGTCTATCATCGACTCGCCGTAGAGAATTATCGGCTCGGGTTATAGAAGGGCGTAATCGAAGAGCTCGTAAAGTGAGTGAGTGACAGTGGCGGAAGTGTGTGATCGCCAGGACGACGGAGGATAGGAGGGAAGTTCTTAACGACGTGAGTGTATAGCGAGAGAGGATCATCGTTTCTCGAGGATCGGAGACGACGCCGTCGCGACGCTCGTCAAAAACGTAACGGACCCGGAGACATCTCGCCGTCGTCTATACTTCTGAGGTGGTGAGTTTTCTTCAAAATTCTCCAAAATCTTATCTTACCGATAATCGACGAGCGAAACCCTAAAAATACACAATTCCAAGAAAAGCGTCTGAAAAGTGTACGCGAGATTAGATAAGAGCTTTTACAGCATTCCTTAGCTACAATGGTTAATAATTTTCCATCTAATTTATATCGTAATACGTACTTATTAGAAAATTTGCAGATTTTTTAAAATTATCGCTACTTTACAAAAGTTTAGATTGACATCGAAAAGTTTGGCGAATTGATCGTAATTTCTTTTATGAAAAAAAAAAAAAATTGTTTACCATCGCTCTCTCTTTATCTCTCTCTTGCCTACAAAGATTGGCAGGATTTTGGATTCGCAGGACACAATAGACAAACTTTCGTCTGACAAAAATTGTTAAGATTCTCTCTGACATATTTGTCTCATTGTCAATCCACGAAGTTTGTCAAACAAGTCCCGTTCTAATCGTGATACATTTCTCAGATTCTCAGATAAGACACGACGACGAGGATTCGAGAAATCTACCAAGGTAAATCTGTCGGGTTATTTCACGGTACCTTGATAAAAGAATATTTCACAAGATAAGTGATATACTTATTTTTTTAGTGTTTCTGGATGTTGACGCAGCGCTGAAAAATTTCCGCTTTTATAGAGTTTGCTTGTTTAGAATAAATAAAGTACATCATTAAAAGTGTACAAAAGAATACAGAATTTTACGCGATATTAATAATAAATGCTTGCGATATGTATGTAAAAGAATGCTTTATATATATAATAAAATTTAATATAATTATATAAAGATACATAGCATTGTTTTTTCTTTACTATTTTTTTTTTTTTTTTAAGTCGATTCATACGAATGAAGTAAAAAATTTTTTCCACTTATATAATACAAGAGTTTTTGAAACGAAATATTGTAGTCATTAAATTTGACCTTGAATTTGTTGATCGTGCTCACAATCGCGCGGTACCTTTTAGAAACAATTCGAGTAACATATGTTTACATGTATACATAGCTAGAATTCTGTTTACAAACAGTTATTGATAGCAAAGACTTATTAAGAAAATGTAAATCAAATCGTAAATCGGGTTGAATATCATGTCAATCCTCTTGATGAAAACACGATTTGAAAACATGAGAACCTGTGCAAAATTTTTATTCGAAATCTTTTTATGGCATCGGGGGGAAAAAAAAAAATAAAAATTGTACGCAATCATATCGCGAGGAACGCGAACGTTAACAGTCCGCCGTCACTCGGCGATTTGATGGCAAACGGTTAAAGTTTCTGATTTACCTGGCAAGCGAATAGTTGCCAGCATCGCGAGAGTCATTTCGCGAGTAATGCTTCACGGTAATATTCACAGATCGATGTTTATGCCGTGGCGCCTGTCACGCGCAGTCTGTCGCTCCGAGCTCGCACAATTCAATGAAATGCGAAAGTGATCTCGCACGCGCGGCAAAAAAAAAAAAACAGATAAAATCGTACGATCGTAAAACACGGAGGCTCTCGATCATGCGAAACATACCGGCGCGTATGTCAGTGCGCGTATATATTCGTAGATAAAATGATAGAACCGACCCCGAATCCCATTTAAAGTTTGCGCTAAATCGCGGAAATTTAGTGCCATGTGGCACATACTAGTGTCACACATACAAGCTGTCGCTATTTCTGTTCACGACAGGTTCTTCTGGCGAATACAAAGTCGATTTCTCCATAACAATAATTTATTGCAGTGTGTAATTATTGATATCTTTATTTAGTATCTAGAATTTATTTTACTTAATTCAAGTTTAAATACGGGACTCTAAATGAAGGACAAAACTTTGTTTCTTGATTAAAATCGTAATTGGTCAATACAGTGATAATTTAGATTAGACTGATCAGATTTAGAATGAAAGCGTTGTTTCGTGTACTGAAAATTTTTATATGCACGTGAAAAGCTTTCGGAACTTTTTTTTTCCGCTTTAATGTCACAGTCAATGACGAGGAAACTTACGAATCTCGGCCAAAAGCGACGTCCCGAGTCGATTTCCCGCGAATTTTCAATGAACTGACAATGACCGGCCTAATTTCTACGGGCACGTCCGTAGGATTTTTTCGCGAAAGTTTCTCCGAGTATAATGGCCGTCCAAGGCGGTGAATTTAAGAGCATTGTCGTGTCGTGCGGCCAAGTCGAAAATAAGAGAAATCCGAACGAAACTCTTTGCGCCATGCCCACCACAGGGAATTTTTCTTCCTTTCTTAAAATCTTTTTGTTGTAGGTATCCGTAAATCTTAATTCATCCAAGTCAACGTTTTTCATTGTTTAAGATTTATAGGAAGTCATATATATCTATTCACACTTTTTCCTTACATAATTTTTACACAATAAGTTATATTATTATCGTAAATAAAAAAAAAAAAAAAAAAAAATTAGCCAATTGTTCGATCAATTTAATATATCTTCGATTAGTATATGATGTCAGTTTCAAAATATATAGAGAATTCTACATACTTTATTCTAATTTTCTAGCTTTCTAAAATCAAATGTTTTACGATTTTTTTAACGTCGTGTAAATTTTGGTTTTCGCTAAACTTTCACCTTGCATCCACCTGTAAAATTAGAAACGTATGGTTGTATTCGAAACGGATAATCTCCTAGCAGAATGGTAAACATACCTTAGAACAAGCATTAGAACATTGAGATTATCATGAGATTCTTGAAAGGGTTAAGCCGAGTTCACGAGGCATTTCCTAATCCGTAAACAAACTTGACAGTTCTTGACGAGGCTCCTTAAACTGTTGCGTGCCTTATAACGCTTTAATACGAGCTAACATATCTCACGAGCGTAGGTTTTTAGTGGTTTGTAAATGGGTCTTTTTCTTTTTTTGTGACTTTATACGGTACGGTTAAAAAATAAGAAGGTAGCGAGAGAATAACGAATTTGATAGAAGCTTACGGTAAATTATTTATATATTTTCTAATACATTTTTACGCCATATGATATAAATTAAAAATGAAATATTTCTTGATCACCGCAACGAAATATTATTTTTTGTTGAACGTATTTGATGAGAATTGGAATGTAAAAAATAGTTAATCTTTGAATCCTACATACCTACCATCTTTGTATTATTTTTCACTCTACTTTTATACAAATTCGTTCGAATAATCTTTCTTATAATTAGAATAAAAAGATTTACAAAAAATTAATAAGGATAAACTTCGCTGACCCACTTAATAATTTCTTAAATAGGATTTAGGAAAATAGTTAATTAATAATAATTAATATCCGCTAAATTCATTAATACTCTGTGTGTAAAAGTTTCCTAATAAAAATAAATATTTTGTTTCGCGTCTTATAATCTAAATAAATAAATCGAAAAATGATTATTAAAAGGTTAATGTTAATACCCTTTCGATTAGATATGAGTTTCAGTAGATATATATTAGTACGTGGATATTTAACACACGATTATCGTAATCTTTGTAGAAATAAAAAAAAATTCAATCTAAAAAAAAAAGAAAAAGAAAAGCTGAATCGATTCATCTGTTTGATACCGCGGCGATTCGCGGAAATGCTGCGCGTTCGCATTTCTAAGAATGCGAGCCCTCTTGGCGGAGTGTGAGAAGAAGATAGTCGTAGACGCGCGAGAGATAGCGCGACGGCCGTCGGGCGATGTATCACTCGACTGTCCTGCGCCGCGAGGATCTTTACCGGCTATCTCCTTTAAGCTCGCTCCGCTCTCGTGATCTCGTGAACGGAGGTCCTACGCGACGCGTCGCTCAGGCCCGTTTGCGTTTCCACGAAGCTTCCTGCTCGCTTTCTCCTTCGTCGCTCTCGCACGAAGATTATTCTCCCGTTCGCTTTAGCGTCCAGCCGTCGGACGGAAAAGCAATCTGTTAACGGATCTCGTCCTTCACTCCCGTACGAGAGCGTTTTTCATATTCGCTTTCTATCTGAGGGATTAGTCAATCTTAATATCCGCGATACCGATCATTAATCTCCCTGTGAAATTCGTTACTGCCGTGTACTAGTCGAGAAATTTTGTATCGAAATTATCGTGGCTTAAATTGATATCGACATATCGGCATCTATTCTTATCGCGTAAATCAATATGATTCTTTTTATTATAGAATTCTATATCTTTAAATATACCATATATATATATATATATATATATTTGAATATATTTATTTATTATTATATATTATTATTATTTTTTTTATAGAATATATAAATGACATATCATAATGTAATAATATTTTCTATATATTTTATATACAGTGAAAAATAATGTCTGGTTGTTGATATAATGCAACAGCATTTAATACCGGTTATAATTTAAGCGCGATGCACTTTAGGCGATAAATAAAGGCTATTATTTCATAAAATTCTAGTACATTACAATCGATCGTGTATTTGACAATTTGCGAAGAACACGACGTTTCTGGTACGAAAATTTCTAAAGCATTTTATTCTCCGTTACGTGCGATAATAAAATAGCGTGGCATATTAAATTAGTCACGCAGGGCTGTAGCGCGCAATTTGCATTGAAATTGTAAAGATATCCGCATAGTAACGCGACGTTCAGTTTATACAAGGATGCCTAGTGCCTAGGAAAGGATTTGGGTGTGCGTGTAATATCTTGTTTAAAAAATAATATCTTATTCAAACGTCATTGTATACAATTTCGAGAGTGCTCAAATTTTTTTGACTGAGATTTTTTCTCTCTCTCTCTCTGTCTCTGTTTCTCTGTCTGTCTGTCTCTCTCTCTTTCTCTCTCTCTCTCTCTCTCTCTCTCTCTCTCTCTCTCTCTCTCTCTCTCTCTCTCTCTCTCTCT